>JAHZMZ010003089.1:0-12176 GCA_027743805.1 Lepidocyrtoides sp. E14 | reverse complement strand
AATTTCTGATAAGTATATAGGTTCATCACATCCGTCGCATTTTAGCGCCTGAAACTGATCCTATTTTTACATGAAGATTCCAGATCAATAACAGAAATTATGCATTTAAATTCAACATATCATCGTATAACATATCAAGCTGCATTGCTGCATATTATAGTATCATGATGACATTGATTTTAACTTCTCACCGAGAATGATATTTTATTTTGTAGCTCCATATTGCATTTATCACAGTCGCACGCAAAGAAATATTGCTCCATGAGTATTTCCTGTCGCTCACTTCGTGGCATTCTTCGAAAATGGGGGCCGTAACAATTATATACGTTTTCGCCTCTTTTAATAGTTCTTGCTCCTTTCACAATTAGTTGTCTGCCGTTCACAAACTATAAAACATAAAATAATTTCACGTTGAGATGTTGTACTGCTTTGTAATTGCACATTGAAAATTATAATTGCATGAAAAAAAAAATAGCTCAAGTTTAGAAGGTTATATAAAAAAGCTTACATAAAATATTATGTTGGAATCACATGAATGATTCATGATGCTAGCGGCAGGAAATATCGCTGTCGCGATCCGTTTCTGATACTCGTCAACGACCTTGGAAGGTGCTGATTCATCATCTTTAACGAGAAAATATATGGAAGCATTTATTATCTTTGTAACAATAATCTTATTTGTTAACGAGCATATTTAAGTGAGCAGTATATTTCATAGCTGGTATAATTACCTGGCAGGACATTAGTAACAGCATGTGCATTGCATATTAGTTGGCAAATATGACGGAGTAATACACCTCCAACTTGGAACTGCTCTCTCTCAGAAATCCCATTTAAAAAGGATGATTTTGAAATTAAAAATTGTGTTAGCAAACCAGCACTCTAAAATTCAAATATTTAACCTTACTAAAGATTTAAGCATCCATTTTGCAGTAATGCAAAAACAAAAGTTTGTTGAATATTATTATTCATATGCGGTCGTCTATGCTGCATGGAAAACTCACCAAGCTGTACTGAAACAAATCTTCTTCAAACATGTCGCTGATATGATCAACCAAAGAATAAACACGATAGTAATTCCTCATTCCTTGTTTGAATATCTCTAGGTTCGTAAAATCGGACAAACTAGAATGATTTTGTGAGCACTTGACAACTTCTGAAACTCCAGCTACGAGAATCATTCTAACAGCCAAGTGCGCGATTCCGACAGAATGCATGAGATCTAGCCATCCACATTCGTGAACATGATAAATTTCAGCAGCGTCTGCGCAGAGGTCATCGCAAAACAAAACTCGGGTACAGCGCTTACAGCTACAACAGCACACAACAGTCAATAATTATCACTATTTTCAATGAATACCTATGCATATATGTGGTAGAGTGAAGCTAGCTTATCATTTATTCAATTCAACTAAGCTCGACTGCATTTTTGAATAAATCAGATAAGCTTATTGCTAAAGATGAGCAATCAGCATCAAAGGTATAACCATTGGAGAATGGAAATGCATGCATGTATCTGAAATAATTTGCGTTTTCTCACGGGAAATAGTAGCTGTCTTCTTTTGGACCAATCTGTAGCCATTTGTGACAATGATGGCAGTGAGAATCGTAAAATTCTGGCAGAAGTACAGAAGCATAGGGTAGTTCCTTGAATAGCATTTCTCCTTCGTTTACATCATTTTCAGCGATTACGTGTCGTCCCAACGCTTCAGAGGCCTTGATGGATAAATGGGTACTGGCACTTTCAAACTCTGTGTTTTCACTGAAGTTTTCATCTAATTCACTGCACGAGTTATCAGTGTGTTCAGGTGTGTGAAATCTACTCACTAATTTTTCAATTAGCATTTCAATATCATTCACTTTTACGCTTTCTGTGCTACTTATACTGGACACGGTATGTCTTTTAATTGATGGCTTAATAGATTCCAGTTCGTCAATCGTTTTGCATAGTAATTGACGTTCTTTGATAACATCATTATCATCATGGCTTCCTTGAGTAGTTAAACGGCTCTCAAGCTTCATCAAGATACGTGCTTTTCTTACTACAAGTTTGGCTTTCAATCTTTCAGGATAGCCATATTTCAGCGCTAAATCTATATCTTTCAATGCTTTAGCATAATAAAGGTCGCCAAGTTCATAAAACACAGCGGAACGGTTGGCAAGAGCAATAGATAAACAGGTACTGTTGGTGCCATCGGCAGTTTCAATAGTAGTTTTCAAAAGGCTCTTCTGTGGCTTTGGAAAGCTTGCGTACTTTATCGCCTGATTATAATGATGTAAGCTTTTCCCCATGTTTTTCTTTTTGAAATACTCATTTCCCAATTCTCTTTCCTTTGTAGACTCAACGTCGCATTTTGAATAAGATCCTCTGGAGTCTATCGAATTGACTGGAAACGCACCTGTGGTATCCAACTGTGCGCGAAAAGTGGGGTGTGTCTCCTCATCATTTTTTTCCTTGCCACCTAACCGATCACGAACCGAGCTTGACTGAGAGTGTTTCTCTTGAGACTTTTCTTCTGACCGGATCCATTCGTCAAGTTTTTTACTGTAAACAAATGGGAATCAATTAATAGATAGCAGGTCCTATATCTGAATACCTGCAAAAAAACCTGGTATATTTCATTCAATCTGGCAACAAAATGCTTGTCTAATAATATGTGTAATGTTGTTTAAAACATTTTTTTTGAACTTGTCATCAGGGCTAAAAAATGAAACGACTGCGGCGTCGAGTCACTGATGCCAAACACACAGACTCTTCAACAGTTCCTGACATCTCCAAAACCAAAACTTTTGACAGAAATACATTTTTGGAATGTTCCAATAGAATGATACGCCTAGTTCCAACTTTAAATCGACGACAAGACAATGGGCTTGATATAACCACGTCCCAATCTTCGCCTACCCAGGTACTCTTAGCATACTGTGTTCGAAATGATTCGAGTTAAAAAAAATGCTCGTTACAGTTACGACGCAAACATTCATTCTGATCACAATAAAATGTAAAATATAAAGGTTCAAGGCGAAATGTCAGTGGTTGGTGAGGATGAACCGGAAGAAGACCCAACTACCATTGACGCACTAAAAAGACTCACTACGAGTCAGCAACATTGCTTACACAAGGTCGAATCTATTTGTGAAACGCACCCAAAGCAGAGGACATCATCACTGAGTCTCATACCTGACATTACCCAACACCAATCCAATGTGGAGATGAATGCATTAGGAATCGGTGCAGTTGTAACATTGCCAAGACATGCAGTGGCAGGCACCAGTGTCACTACTGCCGGTACATCTACTACATTACCCCTAACATTTCCAATTCCAACTAAAGAGAACAAACCTACCTCGGGTCGTCGGGTATTGTGGCTGAAACCTCTAAAAAGCTTTGTTTCATTCATGTCAAATATTGGTGACAACATTCACATCACTTCGTACCCTACGCCTTAGTGGTGGTGATTCACCACTGGTGAACGTCAAAATAGTGAGAAATTGAGAAAACAAAAGATGCGAAAGTGATACATGATACATGATACATACATATTTGTTTTGCTGTTTAAATGCATGGCTATAAGCTAAGTGATATAAAAATGTCTTTGTCGTACACTGTAGACTAACCCTCGCCTCGGGCGTGTTTCGTGCGCAGTAAGACGGCTAAAAATACATAATATTACAGTACCTAGTCATCATAACACTCTCTTTCATAACTATACGATCCATGCGTCAATGACTCATCCGTGATAATCCGTACATGAATTTACATTCGTATGTCATGTAGTCATTAAATATATGCATGATTACTATTATTATTGTTGTCACTTGAAAGTGTATGTATATTGTTACTAAATTAATTTTTTAAATGATAGGATACATGGATAAATGAATTTTGTAAATAAAGTTTCCGTGTGATGAGTGTAAAAAAGAGTGGAATATTTTTCTCAATATTTAATATTATTACCGACTAGAAGGATGATTAATTAAAAATTTCACGAGTTCCTCATGCACTCGTTTTTTCCCAGGTGGAAACTTTTCATAAAATTCACGACACACGGATGGTGAAGCTGACACTGTCACTGTACCCGTTTGCTCCATCTTGGTAAATTTTTAAGCCTTGTAATCGTAGTGTATAGCATATAACCCACTCAAAATTCATAGACACTTCTTCATGTTAATAAACCATTCATCAGTAATAAATTTGCAAGTTTCACTGTCACATTCTCCATAAACTTTGAAGTGCAAAAATTATTCTAAATCCAGCACTTCGTATTCTCATAAAGGTACTCTGGCACTAAACTTTGTAACATGCGCCTGTAAATTAACTGATGACAAAGATGCCACTGATTAAACGCCACAAGACACAGCAAGTAGAAACAGAGAAAGTAGCAAACTAATCCATTATCAGTAGAAATAGAAAACACGATCATCGTCATGAATCAAATAAAATTTGCACAACTTTGTTGGTTTTTCCATGCATGCAAAATGTACCCAACCAGCTGTTAAAACCCTCAAATCAAACGGATTCCGCCACACAAGCCTTGTGAGCACGCTGCGCGGGGGGTTTTGCGGGAACAGCAAGCTTGCTTTAAACCAGCCAGCAAAAAAGCACGCATTTTACTTTTATTCCTTCTACTTGATTACCTCATTCCACTTTTCTTGTGGCTCATAAAAATTCGTGAATATCATAAGAACAAGAAGGATCACTCCACTCCGGAGTCCGATCACTAAAATATAATATCGCAAACGGCACGGCGGCTATCATCACCATGCTCATGCACAAGAAGAAGAACACAAGTTTTTTCTTTCGGTCTTGTTCTCCTCTGTATTTTTTATGTACTTCTTCTTCAAACCTATTCCACTCCACATTAGATTGCACCACCACCACCAACCAGTAGCACCACACAATATAGCACCATCATCAGCGGCAGCGATTTAGCAGCGATCAGCGTTCATTCTGACTTTCTGACTATCTATTCCTCACTACACAGGTTTACTTTATTACAATTTTTTTACTCACATTTTTAAACATTATTTGTCTCTCTGCCCAGAGCAGTAGAAGCAGTCAGTGGTGTAAAACACATTTGATTTGATAACGTTTTACATCGTTAAAAGTACCAAAAAGCAGGCAACTTTATAGCGTTGCGTTATAATCTGCAAAAGAAACAAACACCAAAAACCAAATACTACAACAGTAAATACTTACCGTATAATATTTAATATAAATATATGCATTATGAAGTTAAGGATAATCTTCACATTTCATCTACAATATTAATATTATCGTTTCGGTAGATTGTAGAAAGAGAGCAGCAAGATATTATTATTCCTCCTCTCTCCTTCTTGTTTAATGTTTTTAGGTATTTAGTAGCTCATTGATGCTTAAAAGCTAAGAAGAGTAAAAAATACACAACTATAATAATTTATAGTCAATATTTTGAAAAATGCTGCAAGAGAGGAAGTTATAAGTTTCTTCAAAGAATGATTGAAAGGGAAGGAGGAGGGCATCAATAATTGTATGAAAACACCAAGACGAAGAGTATCATTGTTACTGCATTCAAGTGAGATTGAGACTTTGTCGACACAACTGGAAATTTTTGAAAGCGTGTGCACTGTGTGTATGCGTTTTTAATGGGAGTTTGACAAGTACGCAGTTACTCATGGTCATAAGCACAGACTTGATTTAAAAAAGTGGAGAAAATAACACCTTTGCCAGATTTAAGACATAGTTTTACTTGAATTCAATGTAAAATACGTACATATAGGTTAGTTTAAAAGTGGGAGGAGGACATATCTCATATCTCATTTTGGCAATTCATTCGACCTACACTATTGTTGAATATTATTGTGAATTGTAACCACATCTCTGGTGTTATACGGTTTTGTTTTAGTCAGTGTTCAATAAATAATTTACAGCTGAGAGAAAATGCTGTAATGATTGCGGAGAGTGGTCTCAGTGTTCTGAATAATAATCATTTTTGTCAGATGGGTTTTTACTAGGTTTGTGGCCTGTTCATTATTCTTTTTAAGTAAATCATACCAAGTTATGAGTGAGATCACCTTATGATTGTGTTGAGTTAATAGTAGCAAAATATTGTGGAACATTTTAGATCCGAAAAGATTGATATGAACTTTCTTCACACTTTTGTTGGAATAGTGATAGTATGTATGTGTACGTAAACGAATACTAAATTAAGAAAAAAATTATGCCTTTAATTTATGTCATTGTTGGGAAAACGAAGACTGAAAAATTGAATATTAGTTTGATTGTGTCAAGCACGTAAATATAGCTGTTCACTGTTTGGAAAACCCAAGAAAACCTCCATGCCAGTAGCAGCGGTTGGTGTAGTTTTACAAGAATATCTGAGACTTTTTTGTTGTTTCGTTTGCAAATTTCTGCGGCAGTAGCTGCACACGACGAATGATATGTGGCAATAAGGGTCACGAAATTGATTCGTTTTCTAACGCAACCAGTTACTGATGCTCATATACACAAGTAGGGAGAAGGCTGCGCTCGACCACTCAAAAGCTTTGATTATATACATTGACTAAAACGTTTTTAATAATCATCAATCAGTCGTAGTTAAAGCTAGGTTAATATTTTGTCACCACTGAATTGTAAACCAACATACCTTTACCTAGCATCCGCCTAAAGAGAATTACGCATGCATTCCAATTTACAATAAGTTAAATAGATATATAAGGTTAAAAATATATTTTTGCTGCCGGAATAATCAGCAGAATGTCATCATTCAAAAAGTTACGACTGGATCCAGAAGTGCCACCTGCTCATCGAAATCAACATGGTGCTAATGATAGCGGAAGAGCCTATTTGGACGGCTCTTCATTTTCTTCTTCAACAAGCGGTGGCAGTGGAGCATACGGAAGAAGCACAGGTCCATTCAGAACCCGTTATTCTCAGCCTTTGATAGCTCCTTCGCCTAATTCTAACAGTTTCAGTAGATTTTCGCCATATTATTTTGGTAGAAGAAATGAGAGAAGAACATCGCCCCATGTGCCTTTAATTAGGGCTAGAAGAGATGACTCTGAATCAGAGGGTAATCGACCTTCCAGCCGAGCTTCGTTAAATTCAAGCCTTGGGGGCGAAAGTACAGCATTAGGAACGTCCTCAACGGCACAAAGAATCATTGAAACTCTGCAAAATTTGTCAACACCTGTTATGAATGCAGGAAAAATTCGCATTGACCAAGACATAAGTAAGTAATATTACAATTATCTAGGCAATCTTTTTCACTATAAATAATGTCACGAAATGATTTATAATTATTTATTTAAATGATTAGAAGCTGTTCAGCCGTTGCATTTTGGAAGTGGCTCTCCGCTATCAAGAATTTCGCCAGGTGGCTCTCTTAACAGATCCACTGGGCCCCCAAAATTGTGTTCAAGCCTGCTTCTGTCAAATCCATCGCCAGCAAACCAAACTAGTCCCATGTTTAATTCAGGGGACCAACGTAGACTCTTTTGTATCCCTAGAATGATTGATGTTGCTACAAACACAGAAAAAGATGAATCACCGTCGACATCATCTCAAATGCAGTTTTCAACCAAGCCTATTGCGACATCGAATCCACCACAATTCTCCAGCGCAAACGTCAGACCTGTTATATCCTTGAAGGATGATAATAGTGAAGAAGAATTTCATGAATGCAATTCAGAGTTTGCTTTTAGTAATGCTTGGGCACCTGACGTATTTGACCGCTACTTGGCAAGCGAAAAAGAAGAAAAATCAAGTTGCAAGGTCGGCCTTGGAGTACAGCAGCCGTTGATAAATGGTTTTAAAGAGCCGACTACTTCTCTCGGAGTTGCACAGTTGAATAAAAGCACATCTTTGTCTTCACCGTCCGGAACAAGTCCATCTTTCTCTTCAAATATCACAATGAAACCCGCTACGACTACTCCAATTTCTGGATTTTCAGGTGTAGGCTTCACGGGAAGAACTGGAACTATTGGTTTTGGATCGTCACCGTGAGTATTATAATTTATCATGATAAAATTTCACTGTTAAACTCATCATGTTTAAGTTTTAAGTTGTGATCATTTTAATTTCAGTTTGAAAGATACATCTGCAGAAAAATCTCTATTGAATTCATCAACTGATATCAAAAATGATGCGCCGAAGATTTCTGAAACGTGTGTTTGCTAATAGAACTATCATGGCAATATTACATACTAGCTGAAGGAAAAATGTTCATTACCCTAACCCATCTTTATTATATTATTAATTTCAGTGGAAACGTAGGTGGAAGCACATCTTCTAGTGAAATTAACAAGCCAGTAGCAACAACTTCAACAACATTCTCGTTTGGTGTGTCTGCTAAATCCCCGTTGAAAACTTCGGAACCATCAAAACCCTTTACATTGTAATAATTTGTGTTTCTGCTTTCAACTACATACTACATTTGGCAATTTACTATAATGTATAATTTTTCACCTTATTTTTCAGTGGCGGCTCGGCAGCAAAGGACGTCAACCAGTTTGCCTCTTCTTCACTTGATAAAGTGGATTCGTCGGAAACGGGGAGGTAACTGTTCAACTAGCGATTTCATACAGATCTATTTTATAGCTAGCTTATTAATTGCATTGTGTACTAATTTTCCTTTAGCCCATTAGCAGCGAAGTCTCCATTAAGCACTAATACTTCAAGTGCCACATCTGCACTGCCTCCACTAAGTTCTCTTATCAAAAAATCTGCAACCAAATGGCGTTGTCCGACATGCATGGCCGAAAACGACGTTGTAAACGCTAATTGTGTTTGTTGTGGCGAGAAGAACAAAACACCAGTTGCTCCCAAACCTGCCACGACGGGTGCCGATAAGAAAAAGTGGAGATGTCCAATATGCATGGCTGAAAACGAAGTGGAAGCTGCTAGCTGCTTATATTGTCCCAAGAAAAATCTAAATCCTGTTCCAGCTTCAACATCATCTACACCAGCAACCGTAACAAGTAATAAAAAATGGTCGTGCCCAACATGCATGGTTCAGAATGAGTCATCAGCTCCATGCTGTGTGTGCTGTTCTGAAAAAAATCCCACCCTTGGTAGCGATAAGAAAGATTCAACTACTGCAGCTGGACCTGTAGCAGCCACGAATTTTAAGTTTGGAGTTTCTAGTACTGGGGCCAGTTCTCCAGCTCCGCCTAATAATACTGGCTTCGTGTTTGGTGCAACCCCACAAAGTGATAGTAAAAAGTCTCCCGCAGTAGGTTTTCAGTTCGGTGTGGCACCAGCAACAACCAGTACATCTGCTGCCTCAACCACTCCACTAGTTACATCCGCATTTTCACAGCCTACGAATACTGCTGGAACGCCCACGTTTAAATTTGGAAGTGCTTCTTCCCCTTCCACTGTATCTTCAACACCAACATTTGGGTTTACCACGCCAGCATCAATCGGCTCTCAGACATCAAGCTCAGTAGCAAGTGTATCGACCACTGCCAGCAGTAGCAGTAGCATATTCTCAGCTCCAATGCTCAGTAGCAAGTGTATCGACCACTGCCAGCAGTAGCAGTAGCAGTAGCATATTCTCAGCTCCAAAGGTTCCAGAATCCAGTAATATATCAAGTGCCGGTGGAGTTTTCGGGGTACCAAGTTTCCAAACTTCTCAATCGACACCCAACAGCAGCTTTAAATTTGGAAGTGCTATTACTCCCACGCCTACAACAACCAACGATGCACAGAAACCAAGTGCAACCGCTTCATTTTCTTTTGGGGCATCGTCCTCTACTAAGCCAACATTTAGCAATTTTTCGTTCGGAGAAAGGTGAGAACAGCAATAAAAATATTATTTTTTTGATTACGTTCTCCTTGGCACTTGAAGCTAACGTTGTAGACATATATTTATGTGCTTGTAGGCAACAAAATCCATCTGGTGCGCTGCCTGGTGCTACCTCATCAATTTTGCCACCGGCGGCTCCTGCAGCAACACCTGCTCCAGCACTTGGTACATCTTCTACTTTCAGTTTTGGTTCAAATAATCCAGCAGCTAGTCCTTTCGGGCAACTTCAGTCTAACCCGAGCAGTTCTACTCAACCATCAACAGGAGGCGTATTTCAGTTCGGCAGCGGAGCGTAAGAATGCAAACATTTTCTAAAATAGAGTCAACAAATGGTTACAATGTCGCGGTTAAGTTGGGTGGGTTGATCTAATAATTAATTAAATTCGAACTTTTATATTCTAGACCTTCGAATCCACAAACTCCCTCCTTAGCACCTACACCATCCTTCAGCTTAACCCCCAATCTTAACTTTGGTGCCACACCTGGCAGCACCATTCCATTTGGGAGCCCGACGCAACCTACGCCAAATGCTGGATCCCAACCGCCACCTGTATTGTTTCAATTTAGTTCAGCGTAAGCCTTCTCAAAAAGTTTAATTTTCCTGTGAAAAAATTCTTTAAGTATTTTTAAACAAATAATGTTTTTGGTTTTCTTTTCCTTTTAGTCCTAGTAGTGATTCTCCTGGTGGTCGTAGAATAAAAAAAGCGGTTCGAAGATTTAATAAATAAAATTAAACTGGCCCCGGATTATGACGTGACGTAAATTTATTTATTACTTAATTATGACAATGTAAGTAAATTAAATGCAACGAGTTTAGTTTGCACTTTTCGGAGTACTGTACTGATGCCAAATGAAAAATTTAATTTGTACATTTTCTGTTATGTTTGCACTCACTGTGTGCAGTGCAAAACTTCTGTCTTACTGTTGTTATTATTATCATTATTATGTAATCAACTTTTTATTTAAAATTTCAAAACCTTGTTTTCGTTTTGGAGTTTCATTTATTTTACACTTCTTAGCGTATAATTACTAATGATAAAGATTAAACGAACATGACTGCATCATAGAACAATTAAAGAGCAAAAATAATTGTTCAATATATTATGATTATACCTATCTTCTAGAATTACAAACAATTGATGTAATAATAATTAATAATAATTACTTTTTATTAGGTACGTGGCTTATTTATCGTGTGAGATCTTTGAAGTTGTTGGTTGATATAAAAGGCACAAGAAGTATTCGAATAAAGAAATGCATGATCCATTACTCATGTATAATGGATCCTTATTCAGTTAACAATACTTTATCTATTTATATTCTTTATAATTACTATAACTCATCGTGTTCACTTTGCGCTTGTGGCAATTTGCTGCGTATATCTGGAGGGTAACCCCAAAATTCGGATGCGAATCCGAATACATCCCGCGATCTTTTGACAAAAGCTGAAAAGCTGGAAACACAGTTCCCAATGAATAAATTTGCTTTTCCTAGAATGGCTAGGTCTGTATGTGGAGAGTCATATGGTAATTTTTTCACAACAACTTGAAGATTTTTAAGTGCCACATTAAGATCACTAATTAGGTGATTTCTATCGGACGCCACAAATAACGCGGTGGCATTGATTCTCTTTATAGCTCTCTTTAATTGCTTAACAATTGTAGATGTGCTGGGAAAACACATTTCTTGTGTCAGTTTTCCATTCTGCTGCCGATAGCCCAAGCATTGGGGCGATGAAAACAACTGCAATTGTGTTCCATCGACAAGATCACAGGCTCTTGACTGCCGGGAAATAAAATAAACAACTGCAACCAAGAATTTTTATGAAGAGACTAGCTTTTAGATTTTATAATATGAACCCACCCAGTCAGCCCCGTTTCGAAGATGAATGCCAATATATGGTCCCTTGGGAAGCTGTGAGATAAAATCTTGGGAATTCTTCTCCACATCATCTTGCCAGACTAAATATTCCTGTAGTGGTACATTTTGTTCCTCCACTGGAAAGGCACTAGGTGGACCGACGAAAGCCAATACTAATTCAGTAACATTGAAGGTTTAAAATATTATAAAAAAGAGAAAATGCAATGTACGCACTACGCGCACACAAGATATTACAATCCACATCATACCCGGCCATTTGCTTCCGGGGTATTTATCTTGCCATGTTTGCTTTCCATTGCCCTTGTACATTGTTAAGTAATGTAACTCAGGTCCGAATATTTCAGAGCCAACAAAGTCAATCTATTTAGTGGTGCAAAATTGTGTTACACAAACTAAATATAGTTGAATACGAAACTCGTAATTATGAATTATGCTTGAGCACCAAGTGTAAAACCGTTTCCGCTACCCCTTTGAACGTAACAAAATGCTAAAAAAATGTACAAAAATTTC
>JAHZMZ010003088.1:0-15750 GCA_027743805.1 Lepidocyrtoides sp. E14 | reverse complement strand
CACATTATCATATTCATATTAAATATATATAGGTATTACACATTCACATGTGTATAAGTACGTATTGTGTATTATCCGAAAATCTTTGCGTTTCTCTCACACTGTCTGGTTCTCCAACAGCAGCAACAAACAGACTGCTTTTCTTTGAGCAGGTTGTTATGCTCTATTGCTGCTTACTGCCTATCTTCTACACACAGATCAGTTTCTCTTCTCTCTCATTTTCCTTGTTCAGTATTATTAACAAAGTCATGAGGTTCTGTTGAAATATCTTGAGATTACTACGTATTGTTAGGAAAATTTCTGCTTCACTTGATTCCCAAAAGCATAGCTGCTGCATAGATGTCTGGTATTTTCTTGATGAAAGTATGTATATTCAAACATCTTCATATGGGCATTATGATACTCATTCGAGAATTCACAAGGATATTTATGTGAATTTTCAGTATATATGACAGATTATAGTACGTGGAAGTGCTCTATTCTCTAATAACGACCTAAGGTAAGCTCAATTTGTACAGTGATATTACTTCTCTTATATGTTCGTACTACTCATTCTTTTATACAACTGCACGTCGTGATTATGGCGATCCCTAGGCAGATAACTTGGATTATTACTAGTTTTGGGATTTCTAACTAACTAACGAATAAACTAACTACTAATGAATACCGTACAAATTGTGCACGGCACAAGAAGAGAATGAAGGTAAGGTTTGTAGTAAAGTCGTATGCCTAACATGGTTAGACACGCACCTAGTTAAACTTTTGCCTCGAGTTAGTAGAGTGATGATGGCTGCATACGTATCTTGAAAACGAATTTTATATAGCAGCTTAAAGTAAACCCCGAGCATTCTCTTTCTTCTCATTCCCTGTCTGGGGTGCTTAGATATTAAAATCGTAAGAGAGCTGAGAATTTGGTATGATATGCTGTTGCTGCTGTCAGTCAGTATATTATGTATAAGACGAGTGTGTAATAAGCAAATATGCACACATTTACTAAGAATTCAAGAAAAGTTTTTTTCCTCTTTAAAAAATCTTTCCCAATTGACTTAACTAACTTTGGGACTAACTATGTATAGACAAGAAAAAAATAGGTACAAGGGTAACGCACAGAGAACCTACTATGTTTTTTTTCTCTTTAAAAAATCTTTCCCAATTGACTTAACTAACTTTGGGACTAACTATGTATAGACAAGAAAAAAATAGGTACAAGGGTAACGCACAGAGAACCTACTACAGAATCAGAATGAAAAGACTGCTGTTGCTGCTGCTGGGAGAATCGAAGAAGATGAGAAAATGAGAAACATGCAAAGCCGAGTTAAGAAAAGCATATTCAAAATAGATTCTTTGAGAGTAGTATTCCTTGTATTCATTCTTTTATGCTAAAAGCAATACAATTCAGTTAAAAGTTTTTTTTATTCAAGTTTTACACACGTACATAATATGCTTAATAATATCAATTGAATGGTATGGTATAGACAGATAGGTAAATATTACGAGTTCTTTTGCAATCATGCCTGCAAGCTACTTAAAAATCTAGAATTGAGCTGAAAAAACTGGATTCTGGTCCAAGAAAAGTATAAAGAGAAGAAGAAGAAAACGTATGGAGAGAAAAGGGAAACTCTACAACGACCGATATTTCCGCTTTTTCGAGCTTCTGGAAAAAAAGAGAGATACAGAAATTTTGGCTAATGGGAAATGAAAACGACGTGTTTCCAGCTGTACCACTATAAAGAATGGGAGTACACATTGCAACATAACTAGTGAGTTTTTGTTCAGTAGCTCAGCCTTCATTGACAGAACAGAGGTATACAATACACAAGATTTCTAGTTGACTTGAAAAGGTATACATACATATATATTTTTGGACAAAAAAATACTACTGTGCTGCTGCCTCAGCTTTTTTTCGCATTCGTCTTTTATTTAACTTTTCATCATTTCAACTTTTTCAAAAGAAGGTTTGAGAAACGAAAACTAACTCTGTCTCTACTTGGTAATTTTTCGTCTTTTTCATCTTCCTCTTATAAAATGAAGTTATAAAGTGTACATTATAGTCATTATGACATCTCTTCCAGCATTATCATCATCATTATGTTGGTGACTTGTATTGTATTTTTGTGGCATTATTTACTGTCTTTGGTTAACTTTTAATAGCATAAATGTATAATATGCATGTATGTATTTATAACGACAGCAATAATGGTGCATGTGTAGTTATACTGTGCGTGACAAAAGCATGGTATTCTGTGAAATACTATCATCAGCGGGCTCTTTCCTTTTTAGGTAATCTTATTATGATTTTAATAAATATTTCCCTTCCCCTAATCAAGCGTGTGTACTTGTATGTAACTTTTTTTCAATTTACAGCAAACTAAACAAATAACAAGCATGCGTATTACAATGAAACAACTTAAAATGGCGTGCAGACTTATTTATACATCTATATTATAGGTGTGTCGCTGGCTGTCATGTTTCTACTCCAAAAATCCTATAATATGATCATATTATGTGGAATAAGGTTTCGTTTACAATTTTCTGTCTCATTCATTATAGTTAGCAATTATTCTCAAATACAATTTAACCATCCAATTATAGAGAAATCTACACTAAGCACAAATGGCATTACTTTTACATCTCGTAAAACATGCGATAAATGTGCGTACGGGTAAAACTGCATCAATTTATGCTCTATGTATATCGCTGATTACAAATTACATATTATATTATGTATTTACAATGTAAATTTTACAACTACTTAAGTATCATACTTTGGTAGAGATTAAAGTCGTTAATTTAGGGACATCTCAAAATTCATAAACTATCAAGAGTGCGTACTTGTGAGCGCTATTGTGAAAAATGCAACATTTTTAGTAATATCGCCTTAACCAGGTATGCTTTTTTTAATGATAGCACCTTTACTACAATTGACTGAAACTGAAATATTAATTCTTCATAATTGTATGACGTACACAAATGACAGCAGTGTGAACAGCTCATCAACAGTAATTATATGAACACTCAGTGTCAGCATGTTTCTCACTCTTTGCATACAAAAATGTTTAATCTAATGATAATGCTTTTAGTCTACTGATAATGAAGAACTTTCTCTAAAACGGGTATACAACAACTCAACACACAAATTTAGCAGCAATTAGATGACCTTATAAGTGCAAAAATACTCTTATTTTTTCTCTTGCTAAAACATGTCACAATGTCATCACCTAATTGCCCTCCCATTTACTCTACTTTCCACAAACTTCGCAAATTAAAGGAGAATTTAGCTAATCTTATTAGCTTTTGACAGCAAGGAATGACAAGACATAAAGTTGCTTGATTGAAGCATTTTGTATGCTTAAAGTGTAGTCACTATATTCATTCCTCAGCCATTTACCATTTAACCTTTTCTGCCAATCAACAAAACCTCCTCCTTGCTCATTCATTCCTTGTGGAAAATTTGGAAAAAAATATTCATATCTAGGACGTTGAAAAATAATGTGCTAGTACAAAACCACATGTAGAAAAGTCCTTAACTGCCACATAATGCTCATTTTAGAGAAACAAAAGAAGACAAAACTGTCTACAGAGTTATGTGTGTGGCATGAAACTGTCATGTTAACTTTTTTGGTGTTAACACAACATACTCTTGTTTATGCTACTGCAAAAGGGACGACAGAAATGACGGTGACATGCATCATATAAGAATGAGACAATGTAATTAAGGCAAAATATCGCAAAAAAAGTTTTATACGAAAACTACAACTGTGTGCCTTTGCAAATATATTATGTGTTACGAAAAATATATCGATTTTACCTCAAAACATAAATATCTACTACACGTGTATGTACATTGAGTGACAACATGACGCATTTATTTAACGTATTTTGAGACTTGCCTTTTGACATTCAGTTCATAACATGTTTGTACTTTGTTCTGCTAAAAACACAACCGCACGTACTTCTGAAAATCGCCGAATTACCATCATCACAAAACAAGTTTATAAAGTTAAGTTGAGACAATTGCATAAGAGAACAAAAAGTGGAATGTAATTTGAAGGCTAGAACTGCAAACTGTTCAAATAGTACGATGTAACAAACTGGCGGAATTACTTGCTCTCTCTCTCTCTCTCTCTCTCGCTCACTTTTGCATTATTTATTTCGTTCGTCTACAGTGTGTCTATATTCGATATGGTCTGTGCATTTTGTTCAGAACAATCAGAGTCCAAAAGTGTATGTTCAAATGCAATACTCCAAGCGATGGAGACACAACAATATGAATTTTGTATGCACGCTTGCTAAGTTGCTAACAATTTTTGGTTATAGAATGAACAAGACAACCGCTGTTTTGCAATAAATAAAAAATATAATTCCTTTAAATGTCAACATGTCGTCGTCAGAAAACTTTTCGTTTTCACACAACTAGTGTTTCATTAAGCTGTCATGCTTTTTTGCTTCTCATCTGTCTGAACAGTTTTAGATGACAAGGCTGAAAATGTTGTTTGCATTTTTTGGATTGAAAGTTGTTACTGTTTGAACATTTTGTACTATATTTTGTTTCTTTTGAAAAATGAATCAAATAGTCTTTGCTTGATGCAATATTAAATTTTCTTGCACAATATTCTGCTTCTTACAGTTTTCGTGTGGCAGTCTGCACGGACTCAATATTGCTTTCATGTTTCATTCTCTATACTTCAAATATGACGTACAGGTTTGCAAGCAAGGTCGAAGGGGCAACACTGCAACCTAATATATTTTCATCAAAATAAGGTAATCCTCAAGGGTTTCCAAATGCCCTTTATCATAGAGGATTATATAAAGCTGCAAAGGATACGGCTGTGTGTACTGTAGAAATACATGGTACCTCGTCTTTTCGCTGCATACTTTTTACTATTTTTTTTATATTTTAAGCAGGTTTGAAAGTCAGAAGGGCATTTTCTCCGCTTGCACTTTTAAATAATGTAAAAAATATATAAGAGGATATTGATGCGAGTTATCTTTTTCATGAATCTCGCAATGCTTTACAGGGAAAGTCGGCAAGGGGTACAGCGCAGTATTCCTGAAGGGAAGGAATGGCATTAAAGTAGAAAAAAGATCTGTGTCACCTTCACTACTCTTTATATTTTTTTCCTTTGCCCTTTCACGTCTTCTAAAATACAGTAAAATATTGTGAGAAAATTCCTCCAAATCTGTAGTAACGACTTTTGAATACATGCATGTACATGCTTCCAGTTTATATTGAGCCAACTGGGTAATGTCGGGACATGAAAAGGCGCTCTTCTATCATCAGCTAAAATAGGCTAATGGAAGAAATATGCGAGCGACAAAAAAAAGAGGATTTTTAGACTAGAGTGATTTCTTAAATAGGCAGTATTTTAACTTGGCAAAGGAAAAGAACGTAAGAAATGTCAAATGTGTAAAATATTACAGAAATACATTACACTGGCAAAATAATATTCAAATGTAGAAGTATTTTTATATTATTCATCGTACATTAATATTCGTTGCAAAACATATTTTGTATTTTGCAGACTCAAAACGTATATAAATATAAATGCCATCACATCACCACATGCACTCTCTTCGTTTCAACTCTTTTCGCTTTTCTATCTCATTTAAAGCTTTTCTATCAAATGTCGTTTCTCCTTCTTTTCAAGCATTCCGTTTTTTTATTATATTTCACTATCTTTGCACCACTGTTCCTCATAGCGTACCATATTCTCTGCAAAAGGGTTACTCTTCTCATGTCTCAAGCTAGTTAGTTGACATCCAGGCCAAGTCTTGGAAGCAATTTTTTGTAGACTTCCACCAAACTCCTGTACAGATGCAGACTTCAGAGGAAAAGATAGACTCTCTGTCAGTTTTGAGCCGAATTCCATTATTGCTCAGTATTCCCTGGATTCCAATCGATCAGTAAGTAGGTATCTTTCCTCTCCAAAAGTGAGAATTTGGATAGCGGATAGGAATACATTTTGCTTCTACGCCAGTTTGTAACAAAACAGCAGCTGTAACAGAAGAAACACTGTTGTTGTGAGCTGCTGCTGCTAACTTTAACATAACATGTTTTGTATTATTTTTTTGCTGATGCTGTTACTTTTTATACAGGTGAATGTAGATATGCTGGTATGCATACATGAATATTTGAAAGAGACTATCTGTATACACTAGAAAATGGTTTTCACCATCATTTTGTGAAAAAATTGAGCGTCTATTAATACAGGAAACGGTAAAAAAGAAAAACTTCATTTGTTATCCTGGGCTTTTGGAGTATAGTAAATAGTACGTTGATACAAATTTCTTGATTTTCAATCACACAGGTACATATTTTCTACAGGATAAAAAATATGCTTGGTGAAGGATTTTTGTGGAAAAAATGGATTTAAAGCCAATTTTTTTATTGTAACTATCTAGCGCATTTCTACTGCTTTAGCATGAATTGTTGTGAAAGGTAAAGCACCAAGCCATCCATGTATTAACAAAGTATCAATGTCAAACTATAAATGTCAGCAACTTTTTGACAATACAATACAAAATTATAATGAACATTTGGACTCGACGTGGCACATTATGAGACCACCACCACGACTGAACAGCAGGCTGCTAACCACAAATTAATAAGCAATGGGAATGGCCAATAACCCTAAAAACTTTTCGTGATGACATCAGTAGCGGAAGAGCGGTACTTTCCGAGTCTTACAGCGTTCCTACGATAAACTCCCAAGTCGATTGAACCGTCCGTCGCAGCGTAGCATTAACCGCCTAAGTCAACATAATAAAGTGAACTAGTCAACCAAGTTTATGTTTGCGATCTTTATCAGACTCTCCGTCGTACAGTTCATTTGGTGTCCATTTCACTTGCACCCATAATAGCCTGCACGTCTTCCTTTCTGTCTTCGTCATGCTCCATGAACTACTTTTTCTTCACTGATAGCATAACAAACAGCGAACAATATGCGATGTGTGAGTGAGTCAAAAAGGGATATATGATGACATTAACTAACACATTTTACTACAGTAGTAATAATTATACTTTGGAGTTGAAGTGCATTGTACACTGTAAGCTCACACACACATAAAGAAAACTGCCACTTCTTGAAAAGTAGTAATAAAACGAAGAGAATCTAAAAATACTTTAATAGTTTACACATCCAGAGAATAAAGTGAAAGAATAAAACGAATAACAACCAACGACAATGTTAAGAGAAGTAGTAAGTCAGTAACAGCCGGATAGAGAGACATTTTAGGACTAACTTTGCCAATTTCCTGTTTCATGCCCATTAATGTTTCCTGTATTTATTTTAAATGGCTTAACTAATAAATATTCTTAACACACTACAATGAGTCAATCGTTTCTCACTTTTTTGGACCAAAAAGGGCTGACTTTGCTACAAGAAAAATAGAAATGGGAACAGCAAGAGAGGTCACAATAATGCCGTGTGTGCAGATCTTATAAAGTCATTGAAAAAAAATGCAACATTGCTATTACAAGAAGACTAAATGAGACAACTATAGGCATGTGCACAGTTTAATTTTTCTCAAAACCAGCTATTTTCTTTAGTAGCTACATTCATTCCACTCCTTTTTGCCATCTCATCATTATTTTTCAAAATGCACCCTCAATGTCGAAATTGTTGAAGACAAAAAGCATGTTAAAAGAAACTGTCATGTCTTATTGTCTATAAGTTCAAGCCACAAACAGAGCTTGGTAAAATAGTCTGTTTGGGAATAGCTTTACTTTCTCAAGGCAGCAAAATTCCCATTTTTAGCTTTTACATTTCCTTTATTCCCTTAAAAGAGAATCTACTACTGTGATGATCGTGATGATGATGAACATCATAACAAAGTAGTAGCGGGTCGATCACATAGACACAAAAGTTTTCCAAGTTTGTTTGCACTTGTTTTGTTGTAGAGACGGAACTGTGGAAAATATTTCCCATAAAATGATAAAATAAAATAACAATAATACTAACAGAGCATGAGTATAGCAGCAATAAAATTGGCGACTATATTCAAAACTCGTTCTTTAAATTGACTCAAGGTTTTCATTTGAAAATATGGTATTTCTACAAAAAGGAAATTGACAAAAAAATAATACAGATAGATATGTAGTTGCCAAACTATGTACATACACAATACACCATATATCAATGTTATGTTGAACTGTATGTAAATGAACTTGTTTTAGTGCAAATGTCTGCACATTTTATAAAGAAAAAGCCCTTATCTTTCTTCCTGCACGCAACATTTTTCCTACCACCACATTATCCCATAAAAGTAAAACGCATATGTGTGTGGTAGCGTGTACGCTCTGCATTTTCTCCATTTTGTTGTTCAATATATCTAAAAAAAGCATTAGGAAGAGTGAAAGTATGGACTAAGAAAAGTTTTTTTTTCGTAAAGTCTGAACTTCCATTTCATTTTCTGCTACGAGGAAGAGTTTTGCAATAAATGTTATGGTGTATTGGTTGTTGACTGCTGTTTTTTCATCTGTTCCATTTCCTTGCTACCACTGCTACTACTACCACTGCACTGACTTTGGTTTTTTTGGTACGTCATGGTGCATGCTCTCAGTGTACAACGTGGTAAAACTGGTAAAAGGACAACTCAACAGTAGCTGTGGGAAAGAACAGACGACAGGAAAATATTTGAAGCCAGAAGCATAATAGCTAAGCTGGTGGATGGCAGCCTAGTTCAGTTTAATGCAACGTACACAGGAAAAAAAATTTGTAGGAAAGTAGGAGTAAGGAAAGAAGATATATAAAACCAAGCAGATGATGAGCAAGTCTAAGAGAAAAAAGTCAGGAGGGACTTAAACTTATTCTCGGCAAAAAGCGGCCGTAGTAGAGAGTAGTATCACTATCACTAAAAAAGTATGGAAGGCTTTAAAATCCATATCACATTACATACACAATATTTGTTATACTGTATTGCAAACGTTATATGAGAAAGTTTCAATATAGGTAGTGTTGTTAGTGGAAGCCATATATTACAGCATAATATAATGGTTTATGTACAGACTATCCATTCAGCATCTACCCTTTCTTTAAAATACGCTCTATTTTCTGAGAATGTGTGCTTGTCTACCAAGTCACTATCAAAGTCGTTTGCTTACACGAGGGAGGATCAAAATAAAACCGGGAGAAAGAAGGCAAGAATCATATCAAATTACATGTTTACGTTTATCCTTAAAATATACACATGTGCACGGTTGGCTATAAATAATATATGAAATATGTAGTAGGATGAGAAATGCATATTTTTATAGTTTTGCACATGATATGTATAATATAGGAATTTCATACTATCTAAAGTACACACTTAAAAGTATTGTAGTAGCAGTTTCGGTCTGCTCTAAGTAAACAGTAAAGAATGAAGTAGTAATAATACTTCAAGTATGTATGTAGCACGTATGAAGTATTTCAAGCGAGAGTTTGCTTTTTGCCTTTTCGTCGCACACACAAGTATGGATACACGGCATTTTGGCCAATTCGTACGGTCGTCGTAAGTACGGTTCACTTAAAGTGAACTAATGCAGCCTGGCTTGTCCCACTTTCAACAAAGTGCAAGTAAGCAAGAAGAAGAGAAGCCAACATCATCAACTTTTTCTCTGCTGCTCTATTCTACACTATCTGTATACTATAGATTCCTCCTTCTTAGTTGTCGCAGCCGCCTCTTTTCTCTTTTAAGAGTCACTCTTCCTTTTCCAGTTTTGTTGTTATTGTAGCGGTAGGCTCGGAGTAAAGACGAGCATGATATTTCACTACTGCTCTCCAGCTAGTAGCTATAGTCTCTTTCTTTTTGCTTTCAGTTTCCTTCTGGCACTCTGCTCTGTGGTGTACCTACACCTACTCTATTCTGCATGGTGTACGTACATTTGCAAAAGGAGAGAAAACAGAACAACGACAGACTCATTGACTTTCTTTCTTGCTCTTCTTCCACTTGCCAAATAAAATCTACTATCATTTCCCATACACGTTGCAAATGAACGAATATTCCTCAGCTGCCACTCTCACTTTTACTTGTCTCCTTCTTTGCTCTATATCTCGTTTAAAGAACGATCAAGTTAAATAAAAAACGATACGAAAAATACGTAGACTGTAACAGAATGGCAGTAGATAGGCTGGTGAATGGATTGCTATTATTATTATTATTATTTTGTCTCTTCTAATTTTCTTCTTCTTTTTATTGCTCTTTTGACTCTTCAGTTCACTACTGATCTGATCACTTACTTACTTATTATTATTAGACTAGGCTTAAATAGATTTACAATGCTTCATAACATCTAGTTCAAATACTAAATGCACGGGGTCACAGATATATTCACGTTGGCTGTTGTCTGACTCGGAATTTTTAAAAGTTTTATATTCAATTCTGATGTCTCATTGCAAAAAAATGTAGACAATGACAATAGACTGCATTGAATTGAACAAATGGAAACGCCGATAACATTTTTGAGCCTCTTTACGTGCATTACCGAACAGGTAAGGTTGTTAATCGGAGGCTAGAGTCTATTCCACAACGAAGGAAAAAAAAGGAAGGACAGCATTGCACTAATCAAAACTTTTGCACATTTGAAAACAAGCAACAATTAATTACAAAATATTGAATGTTGAGTAGCATTACTATCACTGTTCATGGGAACTGATTAGGCTCTAAGAGGTGTAGAATTATAGCATCTTTAACAAAGTATAGAATTGATATTGATAATGATCTTGATCGAAGCTCCAGTATGGACCGCTCTGTCTGTGGAATGTCTGTCATTGGTTTTTACCCAAAGATAAACACGATAGATAAGTCATGATTCATGATAATACTCCTCTCAAAATGAAAGGGGATTATGCTGGAAGACACCATCATCAGATTGAATTCCATAGTTGGAAAACATTGTTGACTTCTATGAACACTTTATTCATGATGATGATAATAATAAAGGGCAATGGCGAAATGGATGCTGATATGTGGCGCTTGGCTACACAGAGCAATAACCCTAAAGGAAGTACAAAAGAAGAGAAAGCTCAGTGTAATAGATAGGGAAGGAAGGATGAACACGGATTACATTGCCATATAGTCATAATGGAATGTCTGCAAAATTCCAAAGATTTTTGCACGCGCCTTTCAAAAAATAACCTCATATAAGATTAAGGACACGATAATATTTTTGTATGTGCTCACAGAGTAAAGGTATTTGGTTCCTTGACAGTTCAGAAAAAACGGCTTAGTGGCGCCTGAGAAGCAATAGGATTGTCGTTCTTATAAAAAAGTAACAGCATAAATTTTGAGCACTTTTGGTTTTTTGAGTGTAACTTCTGAGCATGCCATCACCCAATCAAGAAATTGGGTATGCACGTTGGTACAACCAATGCCTATAATGAGTAGTAGGCATTTGTGCTTATCAGTGTATGTGTGTGGCAGGAGAGTGTAAAGTCTGCAAATGTATGTGCGTTCTTAAAATTAAGTAACAAAGTGTATAAGATTAAGGACACGATAATATTTTTGTATGTGCTCACAGAGTAAAGGTATTTGGTTACTAGTATACTTTTAGTATGTCTTCGTTATTTAGACAAGGAAATATTAACACTTTTTTGAACAGAAATGTTCTACATTATGCTTTTCTATTGTGCAAGAGATATCGTAACAGACATTACTGAGAAAATCATGTTTTATCAGAGAAAATGGAAAGAAAGTATGAAGGCACATACTACTTTAAGCGTTTCTTTCTTCTCCTACGCAAATAACAGAATCGGACAGCTTCTACTTTATATAATATTTACTGGCACAGATACAAAGCCGTAGCAGCCGAAGCGCCCAAGTTCCGCGTTGTGTTTTCATATCAAGCTCCGCTCCTTGTCATAAAGCCTTTCAGTCAGTCTTTTGACATAATAACATAACACAACATTTACATGCTACCATTTCTCAAATAAGAATAGCTTTAGAATATGAGTAGTAGAGCAGTGCAAGAGGAACCAATGTTGCTTGCACAAGAAAAGCGTTAAGTAATGTCATGAATGATATCGCATGATGTCATAAATAAAATGGTACTCTCTGGTCTTTTGGAACACTTTCCCTTTTTCCTCCTTTCTTCTTTTCCTTCCTCTGCAAAAAAAGAGAGCACAGCAGCAGTGGTTCATATTGAATGACATGACAAGAATATTATAAACTTATGAATATGGGCTTTTGCTTTGGCTTACTTACTCATTTCATCATTCACGTCACTTGAAAGCTATGTGGAATAAAGTAAACATTTGATGGTCGTCAACCATCCAACCATGTAGTCAACTTGGGGACTTTACATGAATGAACGAGGGAGAGTGGAGTAGAGTGAATATGAATGATGAACGTCCCTACATTAAATGGAAAGGATTGTTGTCCTTTATTGCATTAAGAATGCTCTCATTCATCAAAGAGAAGAGGAAAGACGATGAAGGGAAAAAGATGAGAAGAAAAGAGAACAAGCGGTAGCTATAAAAGCTTGTTCATGTCTTGGGATATTCTTTGTATGTGCTTGCTATTGCTTGCATAACTATTATTATTCAAAGCTACTACTACCAAAACACACCATCAAAGCATCAAAGCATACATGCCATGATGCCAACCAGCCAGCATTTTTGTGCGTGTATTAATTTTTTAGTATGTTTAAAGAGCAGAGACGTCATCACACATTCATTTCCCACGACTTGACTTCTTCATAATATAGGTTCATATATACACTTAACTAATCTCAAATATTATGTGGGCTTGGCGGAAATATATTAAGTGAAGGACTTTTCATGTCACATGTAAATAATTCATATAGGAAGAAGTCGACAGCCTTGTGCGTTCCTTTGTATTATTGACTTGTTCTTTCTCCATGAAATGGTTCACTGACTTACTGACTGACTGAGTCATTTTGAGTAACTACGACTATGAAAGTTTAGCAGGAATTACGCTTTTAGTTTGTTTTCAGTCTGTCGATTCTCAACCTTCTTGAAAGAAAGAAAGAAAGAAAATGGATTTCAGTTTAGTTCCAGTTTCAGCAGAACAGAACAAATATTCATGTCAACCGTGAGAGAAGAGTAGTGAACAACCAAGCGAGGATAAGGAATCATCATAGTCTCTGCTTCATGGAATAGTTCTGGCATGAAATGGAGAGCCACACTAGATCAGAAGAAAATCGCATTAGTTGCTCCATGAAAATGTTAGCAATGCTGATATCTACCCACATTTTAGTAAAATAACATTAAAAAGTTGAAGCTAGAATACTAATGATGAAGGTTAAACCATTGGTTAAAACCATGTACTTTTAGAATGACCATGAGTACTGGGAATCCCAAATTGGGATATTAGCTAGATATTTGCTTTGAGATTGCTGCTTTCTAGGTCAGATCCGTTGAAAGGGTTCATGAACACGTGCACAGCAATTTATTTAAAAAAACGATATTTTTTTCCTCGCAATACTCGCATACTGAATTCATAATATTTTGAACAGACAGACAGCTCATGAAATAATCGATTTTGTCCGTCACTCCAACAACACATTCCGGTTAAAGCCTTTAATTTCAACGGTGTGATGTGAATACCTAAGAAGGAGCAATGATGTTACGTTGAAGTATAAAAGCTTGTACGTAGCAGTATCAACGCTTAGTTATCAATCAGTTAATACAAAAGAACTGAACTTGGTGTCCAGTTTGCTGACTTTAAGTCCATCAACCTGCTGCTGGTAGCAGCAAAGCCCAGCATTGACTGACTTTATGAACCGAGTTGCCATTTTATGAAATTACAATGAAACGCGTGTCAATCAGTAGGCAGGTTTAGATGCTGCCATTGTATACGGACATTATAATTTATCATGAAAATCTGAAACATTGGAAGGCAGAAGTAAATAAACTGACAGCAAGAAAAGGAAGGAAATGTTCCAAAGCAAGGTCTCCCTTCCTTCTGGCATGCATGAAAGCAAGGAAAATTTTTGGTTGACTGAATGCATAATACATTCAATATATGATATGAAATTTTCATCTTGAATAATGTTGTAGTGGGTTGTATGTAATAAAATGTTTTACATAATATGCTCAATTTAATGTGATTCAAAACATGTAAATTTAGTGATACTGCTATATTCATATTTAATGAAAAAAGTTGGATGGCATATGCAAACTATTAAGACATATGAGAAATGTTAATGAAAATTTTCATGCCAAATCTGGTGGTCACGATGATGGATATCATGCAGGTTTGCAGTAAAAATTTGGTGTTGCTGCTGTGAGTCGCGAAAAAGGAAGGTTTTTGTTGTTATAATAAATTGGTTTGGTAAAGGAATGGCAGATACATAGGTATAAATGTGGCACTAGATGAATGAAACGGAACAGGTGAGAACAAGTGGAAATATTTTAACGCTTACTCCGTCGGATTATTATTATTATTATTTACGAAAAAAAGTGATTTGACGAATGTAGACATGCACAGCATCATGGCATAGAGGCATATTATGCGCTAGAATGAAAAATGTTTGCTGGGATTAGATCCTTCCTTACATGGGAATCGCAATAATGATCTTTGCCGGATGATGCTAATGCTCCTGTCGCGTTCTTAAGCGTGAGGTAGTTTACAAAATGTCATCTCTGGGAAATAATCCTAATAGCTATCTACATATTCAGCATAACCGCTACGAAATGGTAGTTGGTAAGAGAGATTTTCTTTTCTTAATGGAATTACCAGAAACGATAGAACTTCTCCAAAATGTGTATAGAGCTAATGCTCGCAAAAGCAACAGTGCAGTTTTCGTGTTGGTGTGATAAAGAGGCAAAAAAGACAGGAATGAATGAAGGGTCAATGAAGAGAAAAGGACATTTCCCCATGAATAATGCGTAGTCTTATTATGCAATCAATAATCCGGGGAGGTAAGAAAGCTGACACCTTCTCTGCTTGAATAGGTACATTTGCCTAGAGAGGATAATAAGGAAGGTGGGATAAAAAGACAGAACGTTTTCTACTATGCCATCGAAAACTAAATCCTATATCATCATAACATAAAATTATATATTGCTGCAGTGGCAGCAAAACATTCTTGACGTTATGCACAAAACGAAAAGAAAAAAATGCTAAATAAACAACAACATTCTTTCTATGGAGTTATAACATTAAAATGAATGAGTGAGAAATTGATGCCCTTGGGTGTCTTGCTGTCGTCGTTTGTTGTCATTTTGTTAAATTACATTTTTGGTATGTTCATGTTTAATAAGTAAGCAATATCATATATAATATACCTAGATATTTAAGGCTATATATTCGATTGCAGTTGGTTGATAAATAATGCACAATCAACGATAGTACAAATATCATAATTTAAAAAATCTGCCTTCTATAGATTCAATTTTATGTTCATTTACATGTATGTACAGGAAAATTTAAAGTCCACGATATAATTAGTAATGTCTCTGTGTTCACATTTCGTTCTTTTTCCCGTCTTCATCATTATGTTTAAATTTCAATTTATACTTTTCTAATTGCATCCTTTTTTAAACAAAAAGCAGGAATTCAATTCAATTACACATACAATGACGTATATTTCAAAATAGTTTCCTTTCAAACAGATTTCAAAATGACTTTTTTAATTTCAGTAGTCCATAGGTTTAAAACAAAATAATAGATACAGCCAGATATTACGTTTTAGTTTTCTTTTCATATTTGATTCTCATTCCGGCTGAACTATTAATCAGCCAATCGCCATAATATCTTTTCAACGAGTTTTCAATTCATATTGGCTATGCAGTGAGATGAAAATGA
>JAHZMZ010003087.1:0-39171 GCA_027743805.1 Lepidocyrtoides sp. E14 | reverse complement strand
GCCTGAGGGATTCAGAGAACATTCTTCTCATCTTGAAACTGCTACACTTCATCCTTTATTTGTATACTGGAGGGATGGGCAAGTTCAGAGAACTTTCGCAGTTAAAAACGATGATACTTCATTGGTCAATATTAAAAAAGGAATAGCTAATTTATTACAGGTAATTTGAAGAAAAAAATGTACCACTGACATGTCTAGTTAATTTCGTTTCTCATCGAGTGATTTTCCATTGACAGACCAATGCAGCCAGTGGGGTGATTGAAGAAAACACTCCGGCAGGAAAATGTAAGGTTGTATACGAAAACAAGGATAGCTTTCACGTAAAGAAAAAAGTGGCTGGAGCTTGTCAACCAGGACCTGAAGCCAATTACCCATTTAGCTCAAGTAGCAATCCAGTTTTGAGGTCAACAGTAGAATCTCGTATTGACGCGGATATAGCATTGACAAGGGACACCAGTGTGTTACAAGAGGCTGAAGTAACTGAAAAGCATGTTGTGAGAGTCAATGCCAAACAAGAAGTTGGAGCCACCGTGTTTGCATCCCAATCTTTTCGACTTTCTAGTTAGTCTGCAAATTCTTAAAAAAATTAAACTATTGAAACATAGTATAAAACATGGTATATGAACGGATTTTTTATATTTTAAAAATGGTCTCTTGAATACTTGTCTATTGAACAGCTACTACTTCCTCTGGCGATCACATTATAACAGCTTCAAATGCAGACAGTGCCATTGAAGAATTGTCAAAATCAAAAGGAATCACATTGGTGCAAGATGGCTTACTTCCTAAAAGAGAAGAAATACCTTTCTGTGAAGCAATCAATTGCAAGCCTGTACGGTTTTTTTGCATTCATGAAAACATGGGACCGTGTAAATGTGCATCCATTTAATCTTTGAACATAAATTAGCATTTTTCATTTTCCTTGAAACAGTACGAGACATTGCTCAAAGTTTTGGAATTGGAAAATATGGCCACCACAAAGGCCTCATCCGCTTTCATCCAGCTTGTTGCAAAATTAAGAGAAGCAAAGCCAAAGGAACTAAAGGCCCTTTTAAAGCCTGACTCTTCCTTTTTGTAAGACAAGCTTTAGTTTCATATTATGCAAAAGAAGGGGAAAATTTTTTGTCGCCAGATGCATTTTGTCAGTAAATTTAACTCACTGATTTCCTACTAGTCCTCAAATTTTGGATGCATGCGCAGCAGCTGGAACCGATGATGCTCATAGAGCTGCAATGAATGTCCTCAACTTCCACTTGGAGGATAACTATGCGGATCCGGAACGATATTTGCTTGGTCTCTCATTAGCATCATCCCCATCACCTGAAATTTTAACAGGTATTTCAGTTTTGTATTTAACACAAATGTAATTTGTGCTCATCTTAATTATTTGCTGACGGATTTAGTAAACAGTAATATTTGGCGTTATGTTTGTAGACCTATTTAAACTCCTTCGACGTGGTGTGGAATCTCCAAAATTGATGGAAAGTTTAACGCTAACAACAGCCGCAGTGGCTCATACTCTCCAGGCTAAACAAAGAATGTTTGGAGGATCAGTCATGAAGCGAGGATTGTTTCAAGATGTTGAAGATTACATGGTCAACTCTTTATCTTCGTGTTCGGGAGAAGAAATATTCAACTGTCAAAAAATATATTTACGTGCCTTAAAAAATCTCAAATCCAAATCTACGATTGGGCTGTTATTTGATTACGTTCAGAATTCCAAGGACCCTAAAGTGAGCGTTGTTGCAATGAAGTCGATTCATTCTATGCCAGATACATTTATTGAGGCAAGGTACAGACCTCAGCTCGTTCGCATTATTCAGCAGCTTGGAAGAAAGTATGACTCTTCAGTGAGAACAATGGCGTTAGACCTAATTTTAAGAAATAAACCAATGAAACAAGAAATTTCTGAAATTGTGGGACAACTACTGAGAAGAGTTGTTGATCGACAACATTCTGAAGTGACGACATTTATGTGGAATCGTATCCACGAATTTATGGACACAAATCCTACGTTGCGAAAAATGTTGGACGATGTCATCCATGAAGAAAGCTTGAAAAATTATCATCATTTGTCGCCTTTGGGACTATCGACAGCGTTCTCCAGAAGTTTTTCCAATTCTCCCAGTGCCAACAGTTCATTTTCCAATGCCATTGAAATGACAGGGAAAATACTCAAAAGAAGTTCATTTGACGTTTTGATTCAAAGTAAAAATGATTCCCTGTCCTTGTTTTCGGTAAGTTTCCTTGTTCCAATCTGACATTGATAATAATGGGTGTGAAACAAGGTTGAATTTCTGAGTAAGTAATTTTCTACTATTATGCATACATGCCCTTGAATACTATTCTATGGTTGGTTTGGCTAGCTGGGAATATTTGCCGGTGGTTTGAGTTCCTTTGCAAGTAATAATGGAGATGAGGAAGGAATGGCTGATGATGATGACGAAGAAGCAACAGCAGGAATGGAACTTTCATTAATGGGAGTTCAGCAACGACCCATTGTCTTTTTCGTTGGAAAGGGAGAGTTAATGGGCTTGGTATGGTCTGGAGCTGGTTCTGAAAGAACAACCGCCTTGTTGGTGCGATGAATTTGAAATATTTATGAAATTAGCCCTTATCTCTATTGTTATTACTCAAATAGTCTAGTTAATGCCTTTGTTATCACAGGGAAATGTTTTGCTGCAAGATGATAAACGAGTAATTCCATTATTCAATGGTCTCATAGCCGAAGTGAGTATTCAAGGAGGACTGTCTTTTGATTTGGCAGGACAAATTCAAATTTCGCTTTGGCATAGAACAGCAAACTCATTAGTGGAAAATAAGTAAATATTTCTTGCGTTTGGATAGTTTAATTATGTTCTCCTAAAAATCCATATCTCAGTTAAAATCGCTTGAAAAATTAAATGTATTACTGTTTTGTCGGTTTTTTGTTGTTTTTCTGTAGGGCTGGATTAGTTATTCAAAGTGTTGTTCGTGCCGATACATCTTTCGTCAGAAGCAAAGTCGATTACACGGTGGCGACAGAAGCAGCTCTTCACTTTACTTCAGATATAAATTTTTACGATGGTGTGCTTATGTGCTTAAAGCTCACGCAACCTGAATTTGCTATAAGGTAATTTACTTTTTTATGTCAAATTGATTACATACTTATGTGTACATTGACTCTATATATTGCTTTCCTAGTTTCAACAAAATATATCCAGATTCCCTTTTTCAATTTTATGATTTTTTTTCTCTTTCAATAGGCAAAATATTCACAAGACTGAACGGATTCCAGGAAGTAAACATAAACTTGAGAAAGGCCAAATATAAGACTATTCCAGTTTCGGGCATAACTTATGCACTCAATAAGAAAAATTCACAACTTTGTGGGGTAATGTACAAAGATGAGCTGTGAAAATATTTAACATCGTTTTCAGAACATGCATACACAGCTAGCGTTGTCAATCAATTTAATAAATTGGCGCATACCTCTTTTGCCTATGGCTATCCTTTGCATATTTAGAAATTATAAATTTGCAACAACAACGCAAACTGAACTCTACCCTTTCATTAATGCAAATAAGTCTATATTCATTACTTCTCCATTCTAGTGCTAAAAAATGCAATTGGAACCTAAAAGACCATATATTACAAAATAGGTATGTAATTTTAGAAGGAGGAAAAAGGCTTTAAAATTAGTTTTTCTCAGAAAGAAAATACTTTACCTTATATTCGCCCCTACGCTATTTAATTACACAAACTATTTATTCCTACAACAATACATTATGTTCGTTATGTTTAAATGTGTCACACAACCACACAAGAGTTCAATAAATTCTACTACAAGAGTGATGTTGTAACGATACAAACATATATAACTTACACAGAGTGATTCAAAAGTTATTGTGATAAATAATCCTAATTAAATACTATTGTTAAAGAGAAAAAATATATATCTTGACATGATCTGTAACTGCAACAGCTAATATACCTAATAGTTGTTTGTTTATACATATAATATACTAATACATTATGAGTGACTAAATATTTATACTGGTACTTGTCGGTAAGTAGAGAATTTGAAATAAAATGCATCGAATAAACAGTGAATACACAATTTTATTAGTATTTATTTACACTTCCATGTATAACTTTTATTATATGAGTTTGTCGGGTGGTCCAACCAACAACCAACTGTGTGACACGAGCTCATTAGAAAGTAAGACATAATATAAAAGATTTAAAGCCTAAGCACCAAACTATTTTTCAGAATGACACCGCATCATCATCACCATTAAATACATGAAGAATGCTTTTTCTTTGAGAGACAACTCTGAAGACGATGAATATGATAAGCTATAATTAAGGAAGTCAGTGGCGAAATGGCTACTTTATAAAAGCGCATTATACTGCTGTCGCATGCTGCAAACCGTTCGAGTTTGGTTGGTCCACTAACATTTTACCAGAAAATAAAAACTTTGCTGAAAGTAATTAGAATTGAATATTTAAAAAAGAAAAATCTAAGAGGAAAAGATAATTACGTAACTCGAATGCCTTACTTTTTTAAAGTTTCAATATGTACAATGAGAGTTTAAGACTTACAGTTTTATTATGTTGTGAATTTTAAATTTTTTGACAAGTAGTACACAGCAGGCTTGCTGTTTTAATTATACAGCCATTTGAATACATATTACTAATTCTGACCGTAATTTTTCATACGATACATAGGTAATTTCTTACTTTCGCCTCATTGACGGAATATCTATGCATATTTTATTTATCGTATAAGCAAAACCTAAACATGAGAGCGTCTTTAGTTCCAGTTACCCGTCAATTTTTTTTAAATCAGAAAAAAAAAAAAAAAGTTTACATTGAAAAAGGGTATAAAAACGCAAAATCACTTTTTGGAGAACGTATAGGACAGAGTAGGTGTATATATTTGGTCATGTTTTGACTTAACAATATGTATTTTATATTCTTGCGTGCTTCTAGAGAATTTTTTCTTCTACTTTCTATACTGATATGAAGAATTTGTGTACCCTTTATAATGGTTCCCAAAAACCGTTACTCCAATCCTTTGCAAATACCCTTTCTCTTCGGGCTGGAATCTCCTTACATGGCCTACTTTTACCTCCTATTATGATTCCTGCAATAAATCCGTGTATAATAAATGACATGGTCTCATTAATTTTTTAAACTGTTCAATGTTGCAATTTCAAATGGAATAATGTCATGTGTCTTTTGTTCAACATGTAGTGCTATTAATAGTAGAGTTACACATGTTGGAAGACACCCGAAAAGTAAGTTACCTAATAATGATATGTAGTAACTACATATACCCACATGTCTGCTGCCTATAGGGTAATGTATATTTTGATTGACATACGGAGAAAATTTATGACTGCTGGCTTTGTCTGTGCTGGGATTCCATAAAAACGCAGGTAGGGAGACTATACATTTGTCAAAAATCACTCAGGTGCCAAACAAAAGAGTTGCAACTGTCAATTTTTTTAGACATTTCATTGTCAGTCTCATAATATATTATGCTGACATTAAAATAGTGTATCCTAAATAAATGTTTATGCTACTCGATTGATCGTCATTGTTGAATTGGGTATCATAATATGTCTCCTCTTTTGATGCACACTTACTTCTTCTTTCTTACTCTCCCAAGGAAAATATGAAGTTCACATTATGAGCTGCATTTTATTTACGCTGTGCATGTAGGCACACCCTCCTCCTTTGATATCACATTAGACGGGAGCAAACTTTTACTTGCATTGTACTACAACCCATTTGTTTTTCTCAGTTTCTTCTCATTGACGTTTCTGTGAATTGGTAGGTGTAAAATTAAGGTATTAGCAGTCTAGCATATCTTGTTTTGAAAAATGTTATCGTAAAAATCCATACTAGTCTGGTGTGGTATGTCACTCTTACTGATGTGATGATGAAGAGAAAGTTGTAACGACCAGTGCAAAATCATCTACGCAAGAAACAGGAAATTGGAACATTTAAATGGAACGAATGTCATGCCTGTCATCCGTTCATCAGATCAAACCAATTAGCAAGCAATTCGTACATTTGATGAAGTTAGGTACATGAAATTTTTGCCGTTTACTTTCACTGCTTTCCCCAACCAGAGAGAGACTGCAATTGCTCGCCAAAGGAAAATAAAACTTTTCTTTCCGCCGTCTTAATTTATTATTAATGAAAATGGTTTCAAATGCTGAACTATTAAATGACAATGTTTTTGTTGGAATGAGTTGATAATACTACATTGGAACGAGTTTGTATTACAGTTGTCAGTATATACATATGTCCAAGATCCATTTGTCAATACTACTATGCATGTTGTTTCAGTAATAAATAATATTAGACGATATCGATATAAAATGTCTTACTTTCAAGTAGTTGTAACTGTAGCATGAATATTTTACGTCAATACCTCCTACACTTTTGTAGGATAGGAGGGCTCACCACCGGTATGAAATGAATCAGGCTAAAGCATAATATGTGTATACGACATGTAAGTACATAGAAAAATTTCGTTTTTTAGTTGCATCAGTTGATATTTACCATTTACCTTTATTGTAAATGTGGCTGAGTGACCTAGAAAATAAGTTTTTTTTTTAGCATTATAGAGGCATTTGATAGCGTATGTTAAGGGCAAATGACAAAGACAATGACGTATCTACTTTTTGTATATATGACTATGGGCAAGTAAAATAATTTGGTGGTTCTAAAGTGTAATTTCTAACCTAATAAATAATACAGCAAAAAAAAAAAAACATTGCTAGTCTTTGTCAAAGTTGTCAAAAAACCAATACATAACATGAAAGCTTTAGTATATCAGCAAAATATGATATGATAATAATACATTTGTCATTTGAGCGGTTTAGTAATGAACATTATAAGCCCATATATTAGCATTATTAGCAAGAACCCTATGGACGTATGATTTTATTATGCATTTGCAGGAGAAAACTTACATTCTAGGTTTCAGGTTCACGCATTCGTCGTAAATTCCTTTTTTAGTGCATATTCGTGGTCCATTTATAAAAGCATGCATTTTCTTCCACTTCCAGTCAGATTCCTTGAATATTTTTATAATGGAGAGCTAGAAACCTATGGCTTGCAGCTGCAGCGTTGTAGCTTGAAAATACCTGAGAAGAGGTAGGTCTATTATTATAACGAATCCTCCAAGCAGAAATAACAACTATGAATCTGTTGAATTCCAACAAAGTAAGTCAAGGTATGGACGAGAACAGGAAGAAGCTACATTATGTAAACTGAACAAAAATCTACAAATTGGATCGTGAAAATTTCAGGTACGCAATGCCACGTGCATGATTTGCTGTGGTGGTTTGTGAGTAGACTAAGCGGTTACCCGAAATCGGTTACAATAATATTATTTTACGAATTCTCGCACACTTACCTTGATGTGCATTCAAAAATACTGGCACAAATTGTAGCACCCAATTCATTCTAGTTTAGTTAGTGCCCTTATGACTATGGTCCGGGTAGGCATTCTTTCAGCAGCCACCATTGACTGTTGACCGTTTCATTGGATATTTTTACGTGCCTATTAAATATTATTGTAACACAGTTGTTATTATCGCATAGCTCAAAGAAACCAATGCATCGCATGTACTTGTTCCAAAACCAATTTTACTTTTTATTTCAGCGACGGAGTGAAAGAAGTGAAGTCGCAGCAGAAACTTCTGCCGTGATATATGTACACAGTGACAAAAGCAATGTAATGACAGCAGCCCACAAGCCACAAAACGAATAGTAAAAACGTGCCGTGTAATCATTTATTCAGTTCTGGTAAGTTTAAAAAGCTACATTATTACATGACTGTGACAGTGAATTTAGATCGATTTCAAATGGGATGAGTCTAGCTAAAAGTTTGTTGAAAAGATACGGACAAAAACTGACAAATGGAAATTAATTGCAAAGAAGGAAAAATATTATTTGGGCCAATATCGGTTTTGAAGAAGGCTAAATAGTTTTGAAGTGCTATTGTCTGTAATTATACACTGTAATTTGCTTTTGTAAAATGCAGGCCGCGAAAAGTTTCTTGCAAATGTGTGCAGAATAAAAAAGTTTGTACGTGTTGTAAGGGTTGCATGTACCTATGTAATGTAAAACGGGCTATATTTTCAGTTTCCTAAACTCTTTTATTCACAGCAGTGTGGAGAAAGTCTGATGGTAAAACCAAATACACGGTGGTTATTTGGAAAATAAAAGTGTCATTCTTTTAAAGTCTAGTTTCAGTTGCTTTAAAGCACAGGTTTAAAAATTGCACTTATTAAGTTTGTCCTTGTTTTGAAGAAAGTTTTCTGCATGATTACAGATTATGAAAGAACACAAACTGCTAGTTCTGCTGTATGCTTCATCTCCTTGTTAGCGTTTTTGACTGAATTCTGTTTGAAGGAAAGTAGTAAAGCCGTAGCTATCTACCTGTAAAAGCAAAGGTTCTTCTACCACTGCTGCTGCATGCTCCATTCTGCTGTCTATAAACCAAGCAAAAAGTCTTGATATTGACTGCTTTAGTAGTTTTGCATATTATAATGTTGTGTGTAAACACCAATCTTATGTTTATGTTATAAGTGCTACATTAAAAAATTAAAATCAATTTCATAACTTGAACAAGACTGATGAACTCTTTTCTTTTATTAATGTACTTGTAGTGGCTGTTGTGAGTGACATTTCCAGACATTCGCTTAAACTTTTCCGCAAGCGAAATATCCAAGTTAAACTTTTTTTGTCTGCTTGTCCATAAATAAGCTACGCAAAATCCTGTCGTGGGGTACTGTGATACGCTACAAGCTAATTACACTGCTACAAACTGAAAATTGGTATTCTCAACAACTGGGATCGCCATCGCCACTCCATCTGATCCATGTTTCATCCCCCATGGAAATTTTCACCTCAATAAAAGTTTTTTAAATTAAAAATAGTAAAGTTTTTATTTTCCATTCCACGACAATGAGCTCAACAAAGTGCAACTTTTTCCTGGAGAAACTTTGCAATCAGCAATTTTACAAAAAAATAACGGTACCTGAAAGTTAACATTGGTCTTCCATCTGGATTACGATCACCTGAAACAATGAGAAATTAGCAGAAATACTTCAACGGAAATGTTTAAATCAGTTCTCGGACTCGTAATTTTCCCCTCACTTTCTCTGCGGAGAAAGTACGTGGCGTATGGAGTGGGCATATTAATCGGTCTTTCATTCTTGGCTGCTGCTGATGCGACCGGATTTATAGTAGGGCAGCCTACCAAAGAATACGAGGTTATTTACGAAAACGTGTTTTGTGAAAAACTACAAAATAAAGGTAAAATTAGTTGCTGATATGTAAATACTGTAGAATAATGAAATGGGGAATAAGATGAGTTTTACCAAAATCCCTGTTAACTAATCATATTTATTTGGGACAGATCGGCAATGCTCCCGACTGAATTCAAACCATTTGAAATTTTACTTCAGCCTATTTGCTACTATTGCTTGGGGTGCTGCAGTGAGAACCGTAATTAGTACTTTTGAGCTTAGTATTCCCTACACGGTAGTTCTGACAATTACAGGCTTAATCATTGGCATGGGCTCTCATATCAACATAACAATTTGTGAAACCTGGTCCATGTTCACACGATTTGCTAGGTACTACTATACACTTATATGTAGTAATAGTAGCCACTACAAAAATTTAAAAGTTATAAAAATGCAATTTAAACTATTTCCTTAACAGAACTCCACCAGAAATCATACTCTACGTATTTCTACCGGTTCTCCTATTTGAATCAGCGTTTTCTATGAAATCCCATGTATTTGTCAGAAGTTCATTACAGGTTTGACAACTATGTGATTCAAAATTATGTGAATTACAGGCCTTGTTCAACTTACTTGTAGAGAATTAGAATTAACTTGTTATAAATTGTTTGTAGATACTTACCGTAGCTTTGCCAGGTATGGTTATAACCACCTTTTTAACTGCCGTTGGCTGCCAGCAATTTATGACTGCATACGGATGGACGTTCAATCAAGCTGCCTTGTTTGGCGCAATCGTTAGTGCTACAGATCCCGTTGCGGTAGTGGCGATTCTCAGAGAGTCTGGAACGTCCGAAACTTTAAGTGTGATGATTGAAGGAGAATCCTTGCTTAATGATGGAGTAGCCATTTTGATGTATGAGATTTTTAAAGATATTGTTGAAAATCCGGATGATGTAGGAGACAAAACGAAGGATATTGCTGTCAAATTTGTCGAAATCACTTTGGGAGGTATTATTAAAGTGTAGTTTCTACAAGACTATTTTTTAAAGGTTTATTTTTAAAGTTTGAATTTCATCTGTTTAGGACCAACATTTGGCTACGTAATGGCAAAAATCACTATTCTTTGCCTGGGCTCAATTTTTAACGATGCTGCAACAGAAATCACTATTACTTTAGTGTCTGCATACATGACATATTTTGTTGGAGAATTTTATCTGCGTAAAACAATAGATTACATATTGACTGCTTTGTTTACTTCTGAAGTGTTTCCTTTTTGCTAACATTATTGATATTTATATGTAGATGTGAGTGGAGTCATGGCTGTAGTTATACTTGGAGTGACAATTAGTGCTGAGAGTACCGCGATATCTCCAGAAGTAGTTCATGTGGTTCATCAATTTTGGGAAATGATGAGCTTTCTAGCAAATACTGTTCTCTTTGTGATTCTGGGAATAGTAATTTCAGAGACTGCAATCAACAGTTATGAACACGCTGATGGAATTTATGCCATTTGGCTGTACTTTACGTTGAATGTGATACGGTAAATATAAAACATTTTTTATATTTTGCGCAATGTTTTAAAAAGGAAAATACCATGCATCGTCCTTTATTCCCTTTTGGCTTTTCGCTGAAAATCACAGGTTCCTCATGTTGATATTGTTGAGTCCATTGCTTAGCCGTGTCGGTTACGGAATTGAGTGGAGAAACCTCATTATCATGATGTGGGGTAAGTTGCGAATCTAGAGAAAGTGTCATTGGTGGTTAGGTTAAGGTTGTAAAGCATTTTTTCTACTAGGTGGACTGCGAGGTGCTGTTGGAATCTGTCTAGCACTGGAAGTTTTTCGTAACAAAAAACTTTGCATCTACAAAAAGATTGGCCCAAAGGTTGAGCAAATCATATCTAATTAAATTACCGTCTCTCTCACTAAATGATTGAGCCATTTTAAAAAACTCAATATTTCAATATGCTAGTTTTTACTACAAACGGCTGCAGTGGTTATCCTCACTTTGATTATCAATGGATCAACAACTAAATTAATACTCGACACTTTGGGAATTACCACTCTGTCAATTGGAAAGTTGCAAGACATGGCAAATGCTGTGAAAACAATCAGTTCATCAAGGTTTCGATCCATTGCAGTCATGAAGCACGACAGGTTCTTAGCAGACAGTAATTGGGGGATTGTCCACAAGTGAGATCAATTTGTTTAAAATTGAATGATATGTCGGAATACATTTTGCTCAAAATGGAATTTTGTAATTTGATTGTCTACAGGTTTACTCACTTGAAAGACCCTTATGCAAAGAAGCATAAAGCTCACGATGAAAAAACTAGAAGATTATTGGAACAAAAAATGAGGAGAAAATCAGCAAATATGTTGCTTTATAACTCATTAGCTCCAGCAGTTACCTCAGCCGCTGCCGAAGAAAGTGAGCATAGTCCCCCTGAGCATCCGCATCAGCATCAGCGGCATATTAGAGAGGACAGCGATGAATTCAAAGCACTTATGGAAGAAACAAGACTGAGAGTCCTGAAAGCATATAAAATTTCGTTCTGGAGACAGTACGAACCCTCCACTTTTTTTACACAGTTTTATTTTTGCTGTTACCAACTTTCAAGTAAATTTTGTTCACAGGTATGAAAAGGGAACCTTGAGTGAACAAGCAGTTAGGATTTTGGTATCCACTGTGGAAGCCCGAGAAGATCAGATTTTGACAATGATCCATTGTTCTGACTTGCGTCATATGTGGGAAATTACGGGGCTATTTGTTACAGTGAGAAACAAGATTTATTTATTCATGTACGATGACAGCATTCCTCCAAAACCTCATGCAAAGTATGTGAGAATTTTTTAAAAAAACGCGTACAAAAATGAATTTTGAATTTCTGAGTAAATCATTAAGTGGTGATGCTATGCTTGATTATCTTCTTTTGAAAAAAATAGATGGAGGCATCCGTTTCACACGTTAACCACAAAACCCTGGTTTCATGGTATCATCTATTTTATTATTTTCCTCAATGTGTTTCCTATTGCTTATGAGACACACACACGCTTCCAAAGACCGACGTACACTCCGCAACAACTTAAGAAAGTTGAGGAGGATTTAGCCATCATAGACATCGTAGAAATCGTATTTACTACTCTTTACACATGTGAATTCATCCTTAAGGTTCAAAACTAAAATTTATTTTAAAAATAGGTAGAATATTGTAAGCTTTTTCCCTTTGAATCATATTATTTGCTTTGGTTTTAGTGGATCGGACGAGGTCTAAAAGACTATTTTTCAAACACCTGGAATTGGATTGATTTTTTCGTCCTTATTGTATCACTAATTGAGCTCATTTTGGTCCCCTTTGGATCAAACAATCGCCAAGGGTTTGGTAACGCAGCCTGGATAAAAAACGTCCGTCTTGTTCGGTTCGTCAGAATGCTTCGTTGGTTTAAGCCACTATTTCCACTGCTGAATCGATTTTTGGAGTCTCGCATAAATGATCGTCTCTTTCTCGGATATGATATTGGACGTGGTTATGTTCAAGCAATGGAGGACACGCTCAAATTTTTGTCGCAAATGACTTCGCACGAAAAGGTAGCATGGAAGTTTAGCACTGTTTTGTGCACCGACAGGCTTCAAACTGTGAAGGAGTTGGCTCTCCTTCAACAGCTACATTCTGGGGTTGTAGCGGCGGTTAAAACTCGTCATGCTAGTCGAGCAATTTGCAATCAGATGAGAGATGAACTGTTTAGTTTGAAGGAGGACGGCTTGCTAAATGAAAAAGAATTCGACTTACTTATTGGGAAAATAGAAGAGAACATGACGCGTCTTTGGTCCCTGCCCTCAAGTTTCAAAGAGGCAGCCCCTGAAAGTTTAATAGCAAACTTGTCTTGGGTTTTGGGAAGCGACGCTCTCAAACAGTTTTTCACGGTACAATACTTGGTTGATCTATTGCCTTGATGCAAAAAAGTTACCATGAAAAACATTACATCTTTTTTGTAATGAAATAGGAACAAGCAACTGTCCAAGCTTTCAATCCAGGAGATGTAATCTACTACAAAGGTGATCAACCAAATGGTCTTCATATGATCGTTTCGGGCTTGGTCAGGCTCCATTATGAGCCGGCACAAGACGATACGACTCAAACCAACTTGGAGATTGGTATTATTCCAAACACGGAAATGTTTTTGGACCCAACTTTTAGTGCCGAGGAAGATGACTATCTGGGTTGTGGTTTCGTCTGTGGAGAACTCGGAGTACTCACATCACAAATCAGAGCATCCTCAATACGATGTGAAACTGATGTGAAGCTATTTCACTGGCCTCAACCCATTGTCAACACTGCAATGTCTGTATTTGCAGGGGCGTACGATTCAATAGAATGTCGCCTTTGGCGTAGTTTTGGCATAAAATTTGCAACCGAGTTTTTACAGACTGATGCCAACTATAGTGTATAGTTTTAAATTATAATCAATAAATTGCAAGAGTTTGTAAGCATTAAGGAAAGCATTATTTATGTGTTAATATTTTGCATGATTAACTATTCCGTTTCATTTTGCAGACCTGGACCACCGACAAAATTCGTTCTCACCTGGAACAAGGTATTGTACCAGTAGGTGACAGTGCCAAAAATATCGACATTCCTGAAGAAGTCATGGACTGCATACTTATCTATGGCAAGTGTATGTGTCAGCAAACAGGAGAAGTTTACGTTGCACCAAGATGTCTTCCAACAGCTTCAAGAGATAATTTTGTTGCTGTAATAATCTATATCAAAATATTTATAATTCAATACTGTTATAACAATCAAAAATGTTTCATTTCTACTGCTCTTTCAGATCAGTGATGATCCAAACTTTTTTCGTGTGCTGATTGTTGCTGACTATGAAGCATTACAAAGTATGAAGGATTCACAGAATTTGTCCCCAACACAGTTGTTCATTATCAAAGGACCTGTTATGAAAGACATGGGGGATATCCTTGATGATGCAAAGGACGGCAGTGGAGCAGGCAAGACGGGTCGTCGATCCAGCGCAGCCCTCAATCCTGTACCACCGCATGGTATATTATCTGATAATCAATTTTACTGAAAAAACTACTTTTCATCCAGTCATAAAACCATCAACTTGGAAATTTTTAATTTCACTTTTAGAGCGACGATTTTCAAACAGAAGTGTGGGATCCCGTCGTTTATCAATGCGCAAGTCTTAATATTGGGTGCCAACTTGTCCCATATTGGTGTACCTGAACAGCAACTTGAGCTTATTATTACGAGGCGGTTTTATTTTCATCACTAACCTAATACTATTATCGTGAATATTTCAGTGATACAAAACAATGATTATTTTTAACCTACCTTTAGACATACATATTATATATACATCGAAAGACTTTATTGATGCGTCAGTATAAACAAAATATCAAATATATCAGCACGATTAATTACAACTGTATTGTATAATGTTTCAGAAACTACCGCATAAGAATTGATGATAATGATATTACACAACTTCACTACTTGTATTATGGTCCTAATTTATTTTAAAAGTGTATAACTATTGTTATTATTATTTTGGTTCAATGATTAAATAATGAAATATAATTTATATTTTAAGTCAAAAACCCCTTTAAGAATGGGTCTGTGCATTCAATGTATGATCTTAAATGTACATATATTACATTTATATTTTTTAAGAAAAATTCATGGAAGCTATATGATATGATGAGAATTGAATTTTGTACTAGCAAATGTTTAATATGTATATTAATATGTGTTTATACGTATGTATATATTTTGTATAATGTACGTAAAATAACATTTTTCACTACGATCACACGCAGTATATACAATAGTCACATTAAATGTTGTTTTAAGCGCCATTTTAATTGATTTTGTACTGTAACGGTTTTGCGGCTCCTCTGGGCTACTCAAGGGGTTCTGTAAAATCGTAAAGTTTTATTGTTTTTATCGTTTATTTATTAAAACCGTAGATTACTTGGACGGGAATTTAAAGCAGACCAATTGATGGAACAAAAGTGAAAAAAACATTGTGATAAAACAAAAGTGAAAGTACTACACAATACTAGTAACAATTGCTGCAAAATACGGTGTGAATTGTGCAGTTTAGTGAAATGGGATCTCAAGACTGGTTTTGGCCAGATTCCGACTCATGGCCCTCAGAGGCTCCCTTGACGTCTAAAATTGCGGAACAGCAGCAACAAGAAGTAATCGTTACACAAGGGCCACTTCAAGAACCACCTGTCACAGAAATCTTATTTGGACATTCACATGAAAAAGAGCATGATGATGGGGCAGAATATCGTGAGTTTTGTGAAAACAACGAGCTCATTCGAAATAATCCTAATAACGATACAGGTAATATAGGTATGTGTAATTTACAATTGACAATTTCATTTTTCTCGGCAATAATTACTTATGGAACTATACAAAATTTGTTCACAGTTTTGCAACAATGTGCAGTTACAAAACCCGGCGAGTTCACCAGTGACAATTTAATAATGATATTCAGTTTAGGGGTTATGATGTTTTGGGGTGTTCTGGTCAGAGTAGTCTTGCGCCGATTTCGTCTTAACATTCCCTACACTGTGGTACTCATGCTAAGTGGTTTCGGCTTTGGCTTTATTTCCAAGCACTATTGCGATCATTTGCATCACTATACTGCTATCGTGAGAATTCACCCCGAAATTATACTCCTGACATTTCTACCGGTTCTCATCTTTGAGTCTGCTTTCTCCATTTCGGTACACACTTTCACCAGATCCGCTGTTTCGGTAACTTGCATTTCCATTTTGCTGTTTACTTCAGCTAGTTGTGTTGTACAAACACAAAAGTTGCATTTTGTTTTTGTAAAACTTTTGATCTCACCCTTCAGATACTGCTGGTCGCATTCCCAGGTTTCGTATTTTCAACAATTCTTACCAGTGCGGTTTGTGTCTACTTTTTTGAAACATACAATTGGACATTTCCTCAGGCCAGCCTATTTGGCAGTGTCGTTTCAGCTACGGATCCAGTGGCTGTGGTAGCCATACTCAGAGAACTTGGAGCGTCAGAGTCTCTTAGTGTTATGATTGAGGGTGAATCTTTGCTGAACGATGGAGTGGCGGTTCTTCTGTACGAGATATTTGTTGAGATTGTTGAAGAACCGGAAATGCTTGCGAATGTTTTTCCGTTGACCTTACACATACTAACAAAGTTTTGCCAAATAGCTATTGGGGGAACCTTGTTTGGATTTATTGCAGGGAAAATCACAGTTTTCAGTTTAAACAGAGTTTACAATGATCCAACGGTAAAAAAACAAAGCATTAGAGCAAAGAATGAATGAAAGAAAAAAATGGATATCGGGATGATTAAAATATCATACTTTTTTACGTAGGTCGAAATTGCAATAACCATTTCTTCTGCTTATCTGACCTATTTCATTGGAGAGGAATTACTAGGAGTCAGTGGAATAATGGCGGTTGTTGCTTTAGGACTTACTCTAGGTAGTGAGCGTACCTGTATATCGCCAGAATCTGAGAAACCTGTGCATCACTTTTGGGAAATGTTGGGGTATCTTGCGAATACAGCTTTGTTTGTCATGGTCGGGATTTTAATTAGCGAGGTTGCGCTGGTTGGGGTGACTCGTACAGATGTTTGGTACCTAGTTGGCCTGTACTTTCAGTTGACCCTGATAAGGTTAAAATTATTGCATACTTACTAACAAACTAAAACACAATAGAAAGTTGAATTTGACATCATAGTACTTGATAATTTAGGTTAGCAATGCTAGTTCTTCTAAGTCCACTTCTTTCTCGTTGCGGCTATGGAATGGAATGGAAGGACATGTAAGATGCATTTTCTGACACCGTTTATCATAGGGCTGTTTATTAATGTTAGTATTTTACGAGCAGATTGGTGACATGTTGGGGTGGATTACGTGGTGCTGTTGGGCTATGTCTAGCCTTGGAAATCAATGAAAATCCCAATTTGTGCGACAAGGACAAATTGGGACCAAAAGTGAGCACTACGTGTTGTGATAAAAAATCCTCAGAATTTTTAGTAATTATTGCATACAAATCTATTGTAAAAATTGATTTTTTGTCAAACTTTTTCTCAGATTTTGTTTCACACAGCCGGCATTGTTTTGTTGACATTAGTCATCAATGCAACGACAACTAAAAAGCTTATGGACGTTTTGAACATGACTCAAATCTCACTTGGAAGAGCAAGTGATATGGAGAATGCATATTATATGCTTATGAAAACAAGGAAGAATGCCATGTCAGCCTTTAAAGGTGATCGCTTCTTAGCCGGCAGTAACTGGGAAGTAGTGGCTAGCTCAACAGAAATTGTTAACCCTTATCGTGAGGTGCGTAATTTTACATTGAATGTCAATTGGCAATTCAGCTAGCTAATTGAATAATTTTTTTCCCATGCTGCAGGAAATTGCAAAAGCTGTAGCAGAAGCATCTAAAATGTTTGGAAAGCTGATCTCAGAAAATATGGGCTTATCTATTCCACCCAGTGGACGACATAACAAGGTCATGCAAGATCCAAGAATTCATATCTTATCGTATCAAGAAGTAAACGAGGAAGCTAGACGGAGAATTGTTCACATGTTGAAGGTTGGCATTGCTAGTAAGAGATTTAGTTGGAAAGTGCTCTTCTCGTGATTAAAAAAGATGTGATTGTTTAACAGTCTGCCTGCTGGAAACAATTCCAACAAGGTCTCATGCATGCAGATGCAGCTAGAGCTTTGGTAAATCACTGTGAAAAAGTAGAGGACACTCCACTTTTACTTGTTAGCATTAATGAGTTGTCCAAATTTTGGGAACCTGGATGGATTCTTACAAAGATTAGTGAATATGGAGCCGAATCAAAGTCTACTATTTTACAGTCAATCTTCCAAAAAATATCACAATATTTCATTATAGAACGAATACATTTGGCGTACGAAATTTCTCGCGGTTTTGTTTCGTCAATTGATACTGTAATAAAGCTGATACCACTCCTGCCCGACACTCAAGAGACGCTGCAAAAGTTCAAAAATGCATTGGAGAAGGAAAGAATGCTCACTTTTCAAGAGCTGGGCCCACTTCAGAAATTGCAGCCGGGGGTTGTGCAAGCAGTAAAGACCCGTATTACATGCAGGACTATAATCAATCACATGAGAGAATCCGTCAGTGACATAAAACATGAAGGTAGACTCAATATTGAAATATTGTACAAGTATTCCTAACTTTCTCCAGGTGAGTTGTAGTCAATTCGGAAAATTTAATTGATTCCGTTGTCAGGTCTAATCGACCATGAAGAAGCCGTGGTGCTTGAATTAGAGTTGGAGAAACTGTTGAAGGAAATGAACGCAAAAATTCCCCTTAGTCTCAATGTAGCTCCTCCCGTTTCCTTTATTCACCAGTTAAGTTGGATTGAAAGCGGCGAAGACGAACTAAAGAATTATTTAGTGGTTAGTTATAGTACTTTATCATGCCACACTCATTAGTCATGCTTAGATATTAATATTTGTAGTTTTCTTTTTGAAAATTATGCATAGGAAAATGGAAACTTTATGGTGTTCAGCTATGGGGACACAATCTATTCAGTCGATGAACCTCCAAAAGGAATCTATGTCATTGTGAGCGGGCTGGTGAAAGTTGAGTACAGCCCTGCCGCCGTAAAAGTCGAGGTGGACAGTTTATTTGCAAAATAATTTAGACCTTCAATTTGTGCATCAACTACCTCTTGTCGACAATATTACAAATAGCATTTTCTCTAATTTTTCTTAGAGATTCGAGCAATTTGGAGCATTTCCAATTTGCGAAGTCCTATCAGATTTAACATTCAAAACAAAAACTTCAGATATTCTTACACAAGGAGAACTGATTGGAGAGTTGGGCTTTCTAAAAAATCAGCCTAGATCTGCTTCAGCAACGTGTGGTTCGTATGTGACAGCTTATCACTTTTCCAATGAGGTTTTGAAAGCCGCACTCGCCAAGTTTTGTCAGTGCGACACAACGGAATGCTTGGAAGCCAAAATATGGAGAACATGGGGCTTAAGAGTTGCAACTGCTTTGCTGCAAAGAATCCCACCGTACTTTGTAACACCAGATATCGACTATTCATTTACATTGCATAGCATTTGCATTCAGCAGTAATACAATTGTCAGCATAAAAATGACTGAGCTTTCTTTCTGGAATTTTCAGGATTGGTCCTTGGAAAAAGTCAAAATGCATTTGGAGCCATCGGTAGTTCCGGTAATTGATAACTTTGAGCCCTTTCCGATTCCTGGCTATATACATGACATTGTTGTGATTGAAGGATGTGTTCAAAACTACCATACAAAGGAGGTTTATTACGCACCATGCTTAGTTCCAAGACATTGCACGCACATTTCTTGGGTAAGGTCAATGGTATCAACTTCAATTTTATTCATGTGATTGGGTAAGAACCCTAAATAAACTGTATAATCCTACATGTATAGAAAAGAAACAATGTTACAACCAACCGTTTTTTGATGGTGGCTCATGAAGACGTAAGTAGAGAGATGATTTTGGAAGGCGAACCATTCCAACATAACAGAGAGAAATCAGCAATATCGTCTCTTGGCAGTATAGACAAGTTTCTTCAAGCTCGCAGGGAATCAAAGGTATTCACTTCACGTATAACGTTCAAGGATATTATGGGGGTAATGTGATAGTTTCATGGTTGGTTGTCACTATCGCTTTTTGTGTTGGATCAGGACTTGGTGTCTGCAAGGGTAGATGCTCGTCAAAGAAGACGCTCAATTGCCATTAGCCAGGTAAGTATACCCGCCGTCAAACTTGCCGCCGCCATTTTTAATAAAAGATGCTTTAATTTCCACACCTTGTATTGGACTAAATCTAGATCAAAACAAACCCAGCGACAGACTTCAGCGATGATTCTCCAAGTAAAGGTCGGTTGAGAAGAAAGCCTTCGTTTTCTCTGCTTAGAGTAGTCCCAAATATCATGCTGGCAAGCAAAGGCCTGAGACATCATTCCACAGAAGAAGGAAAAGACAACTCTGAGAAAAGTGATCAATGAAATGGTTTGGATGGGACATTTGGCATTGGCAGTGACAGATTAGTGAAGGGGATTTAACAATTCTATAAATTTTATTCATCACTATCATTGACGCACTTTTGATTTCAGAGAAAATCTGACTTTGATAACATACTTACAATGTAATTGGTTCGATACGTTATTGTCATTGGGTGACAGATGATAACAATATGATTGTAGTATGATGGTCAGAGTAACGAGACGATTATCTTGTCATTTTCTCACATACACTGTTGGATCAATGGACCGGCACGTGTAATTACTTGGAATTTATATTAATACAATTATGCATATATTTTTAATCAGCAGCAGTAAATAAAGTTTCTTCTAGTGGATCAAGATTTATTCATGCTCAAGCATAGTGTTAAAACTTATCTGTTAAAATTATCTGTGCAAATTAGTGCGAATTTCACACTGAAACCATGCATGTAGCATGCTGAATGAATTGAACTACCACTAGCCATCATATAATATACGTAATTATGTATTTTTGTAGTACAATGTTTTTTCAAGAAGACAAAAATGTGTTTTCAAAGCTGCCTTTTATATTGTTGGAAAATAGTTTTATTTAATTCGACTGTATTACGTATCCTGATTACCTTAATGAAGCAATAAAATACCATGAAATTCAAGCAAATCATAGCCAATGTCATTTTTCAAAATGAAATATCACTAAAGATCTAAAAACTGAATGAGAATGGTATACATTGTGCAAGGTTTGTTTATAGCACTAAAAATAACGTTATTTCTGTACACACTTCAATACTCGAATTTTTAAAATATGGCGATTGAAGTGGGTTGGGCGGAGTATGTCGTATTCATGCTGGTGTTGGCAGTGTCAGTTGGTATTGGAGTATTTTATGGATGCTTCGGAAGTAAGCAAAAAAGTACCAAGGAATACTTATTGGCCAATAGACAAATGCCTGCGTTTCCGGTGGCATTGTCACAGATTTGCAGGTATGTAGAGTGACTCACTACTGCTAGTGAGTGATTTTTTTTAAAATATCAAATTTATTTCAGCAGGTCTGATTTAATCAATCTTATTTGATACAGCATTTTCTTTTTTTATTTTTAAATTTCATGATCAGTGCAGTGTCGGCAATCACGCTTCTAGCAAATCCAGTCGAGGTGTACTTATATGGGTTGCAGTATATTATGGTTCTCCTTTCCTTGATTCCCTTCACTTTTAGCCTTGCATACCTTTACGTTCCAGTATATTTTAATCTTAATGTGAATTCCGCATACGAGGTAAAAATTTGACTATGAAAAACGACTTTCTCCTTTCAATGCAGTCTAATAAGAACAATATTATTTTGTTTCGCTTCTCGTAATATTTACATCATTTTTTATGCAGTATATTGAAATTCGATTCAATGCTACAGTTCGGCTATTGGTTTCACTGCTTGCTGTACTTCATGTTGTAAGGATTTTTCTTTTAAGTTTGTTAACAACAGTTTTAATAAAATCATGATACTAAATACTAACTTTCAAATATTTTTTTTTTTACATACACACAGATTGTATCAATGGCCATTGCAATTTATGCCCCATCACTAGCAATACAGCAAAGTAAGAGAGGAATGTGAATGTAATTTGTAAAAAACGAACCAAGTTGAAAATACAATTTCTAATTTTCACGAATTAATTTTTATAATAGTAACTGGAATCTCAACTGAGGTGTCCACCGCAGTCATTTACTTTGTGTGCATATTTTACTCGGCACTAGTATGTTGTTATTCATTACTCAATTATTTATGATATAATAATTATTGGTTTATCATTTTTGCACTTGTTCATCATGCTCGCCTTTTTTCGCTCAGGGTGGCTTGAAAGCAGTGCTTTGGACAGACGTATTTCAAAGTTTTATCATGTTGGCTTCACTTCTTGTAATAGCAGGGAGAGGATTAGCAGATATTGGAGGTTTTTCGATAATGTGGGAAATAGCGTCTGATTACGGAAGACTAAATGTTTTAAAGTAAGTACACTAGCCAGAATGTAGGACACTGTAGTTTGCTAAATCGTTGGAACACGCGATACTAATTCTTCTAAAAATTGTAATATCAATTAATGTTGACTGAAATAATTTCATATAGCTTTGATCCAGATTTTCGTACCAGGCATACAATTTATACATGCATTATAGGTGGCTATTTCTTTTGGCTTCCTTCTTACGCTGCCACGCAGGTTCAGATACAGAGATTCTTGTCGATGCCAGACATACAAACGGTTAAAAGGCACGCTAGTTCTTGGTTGGAACTAACTATATGAACATGAATGAACAATACTGCTACAGAATTATGAATATTTGGACACAGAAAGTCCTCAGAACTATTTTCGTCTCTTTCATTTTATTTTTTTTATTTCTAGATCTCTTTTAATAAACATGGCCGGTCTCGTACTAATCGTTACATCGTGCATGCTCACTGGCCTTGTCATTTTCGCTAAATATTACAAATGTGACCCATTATCAACAAATGTAATTTAATTATTTCAAATTATTCAACCATTATTTACAAGTTTGTTGAACTCAAAATGAGTTTTGTCAATGAGCAAAGCAAATTCATACACTATTATTTTAAAAATTTAAATAACACAACGTACAACAACATGAAGTGTGGGTGGACGGCTTATGTAATTGTATTTATGCTTAATAATGAAGGCTATCGACAAGTCAGACCAAATTGTACCTTACTTTGTAATGGGAACGGTGGACGGAATTCCAGGTCTGCTTGGACTTTTTACTGCAGGACTGACCTGTGCAAGTATGAGGTAACAACAGGGTTGATTATCCATACATGCTATACACATATTTTGTACTTTCATAAATACCTTTGCATTTTTTCAGTTCCCTTTCAAGTGGATTGAGTGCTCTTGCTAGTATTTCAACCTATGACTACGTGAACAAATTGTTTCCAAATCTGTCAGATTTCAAGCTATCAAGCATTTCCAAAATCAACACATTTTTGTTTGGACTGGTTTCATATTGTTTTGTCTTTGTGATTCAAAATATGGGAAGCATTTTACCAGTACGTCTGCTCCAACTTGGATGCCTACAAAATATTTATGGGACTAGTACACAAGGCTAATAAATAATCTAACTACTATTTTGTTTGCTCTCTTTAAGGTCACATCAAGTTTTTTAGGTATTTTTGCGGGTCCCACTTTGGGTATATTCACCCTCGCAATGATGTTTCCCTGGGCTAACGCCAAAGTAAGGGAATTCACAAAGAAAAGATCTACAGCAAAGTTGTTTGCGAATTTGCAGAATAACTCCCTAAATCAAAAATTGTACTTGAATACCTAGGGCTCAGTGAGTGGGATGATATTGACTTTTATTATCATGGTCTCGTATGTTATTCTCAATAACGTATACTCATCATCCTTACCGGACCAAAGACTACCTTTACTAACTACAGGATGTGACGATGAGGGGGCAACAGAATTATATTATTCAGGAAAAAATGTTACTGATAACCTACTATTATCAAAGAAAACTAATACGGACTGGAAAAATAATAATGACCCCACACACATTCAGATTCTTTCCGTCTCTTATATGTGGTATTCGGCAATGGGCAGTATTTTATCTGTTTTAATTGGATTAATTTGCAGTTTAATCGTAAATACTATTGATGGTAAACCAAAAGCTAAAGTTTCATTCCTATGTTTGAGCCCACCAATCTTAAAACTTTTCACACGATACTTTCCAAACCACATTCAAAAATGGGTAGATTTTACAAATAATGACGAAAATAGGAAGAAAAGTGCTAGTGAGTAAAAAAAAATACAAAATTGTCGAAGACTTTTTTGATATTGTAATCATGTATTTGTCACAACAAAATAAAACTTCAAGCATATAAATCGTAATAATAATGGGAGAACTTAATATCACAGAGCAAACAATACATAAACCAGCAACCTGAATTACAAAAAAAATAAAAATAATTAAAACAAAGAATATCAAAAATATAAGCGAATCTTTCTTCGAATTTCTCAGTATAAAGTTTTAAAGTATGTGCTGTACATTTTATTTGTAAATATTCTATAAATACATGCCTACTAAAGTAAGTGCAACAATCGCGTGTTGTTTATAGCTTCGATTCTTAAAAATATCGATAGCTTATTGCCAAAATTCATCATTGATTACCACTTCAAAATTTGTTGCGGCACCAACAGGGGTTAAACAACCCAATACATTTTCATATATTAAACAAAGGCTATCGCTTCATTCTCATCAATCATCCACTTTAATCCATACTCTTGGCCGTGAAAATGTTTTCATAGCTTCCTCTAAGCGAGTAAGCTGTTGTTCCAATTGAATTTTGTGCTCCCTCACTCGAATAGTGTCGATCCGAATAGGAATTCGATTGAGGTCGTTGATGAGAGTATCATAATCTATAAATTCGGATAAATGTAAATCAAATTAACCATAACATTACATTGTACCTTACTTCAAAAAATAATGTAAAAAATTGACTGACTAATTCTGTACAAAATTACTTCTTTTGAAGGTTTTTAAATGCTCCAATCTCTCATTTTCAGACAGGAGAACATATCCTTGTGGCACATTTGCATTCATTTCAGCTTCACGTCTCTCCTTTTCCTGGACCTTCCATTCTTCTTGTCTTTGTTTGAGATATCTGCAGGATAGCAAGGAATATAACCAAAGGCGACAAGCATTAAAAGTTTATTTTTAAACATACCAATCCTCTAGTTGAATCATACAACTAGAGCTAGATGTTCCCGACTTACTTCGGCACAGTTCCCAGTCCATGTGGAAAATCCCCACCCCCTCCTCCATTACCATTTACTTGTTGTTTCCCACTATTTATACTTGTAGCAGACGCACTAGTTTTCACTCTTTCTAAATCAAATTTCTGTTTGCCTCTCGCTCTCACTGAATCTAAAATAAAACTTTCACTGGCTGCACTGTTTCCTTTAAACCATTGAGCACTTTCACTTTTTCTCCCGACATTATCTTGAGAAGGAATGGTGTGCACTGATCTGCATTTTGGCTTTGATCCAAGCTGCGTTTTGGACAAGAATTCTCTACCTGCTTCTTGGGCGCTATCACCAGAACTATTAACATTTTTGTCAAGCTCGAAACATTTTACTGGGTCTTCTAATATTCTCGTCTCTTCTGTGTTACAACCTCTTGAAGTTCTACACGATGATGCAGATCGAGCACTTTCAGGCGGACCATCATCAACAACAAAATTCTCTTCTGCACAAATGCCATCACAGGGTAAGTACTCAACTCGATGACAATATTTTGCAGGAATAGATGGATTATTTAAACCATTACGGAAATTAGCACCAGGGGGAAAAGCATTTACATCATCTTTGAAGTGCCAGTTATACACTGACTCTTGGGTCGGGTGTAATGATTCCTGAGAGCCTCGACGCCGCCTGACAGAGGCATTTTGGTGGGTACCGGGGACAGAGGTTTTCAAACCAAAAGTAGGCTGGCTGTCTTGGCGTAAATCTGTAGAGCTTTTGGATAACCTTCGACTGACTATAATACAACGAAGAAATATTTATTATTGCAAAAGCCATCACGAAATACGGTGGTACATGGCGTTTCTTGCTAATTCACCAGTTCATCACAGGATTATCATATTACATAATACTATCTATTTAAACTTATACATACTTGGTTGGTTTGCACCAATAGCGGGCGCACGTTGAGATCTCTGATTTGTGGGCGCCGATGGACCATTTGCACTTGTGTCCGGCCCCTTTTTAGACTGATANATTTAAACTTATACATACTTGGTTGGTTTGCACCAATAGCGGGCGCACGTTGAGATCTCTGATTTGTGGGCGCCGATGGACCATTTGCACTTGTGTCCGGCCCCTTTTTAGACTGATACAGCAACCACCCAGAAAAACAGAAAGATTTAATAAAATTGACATGGATTTTATTAAATACAAGGAGAAGGAGGTTCAACAATGTACTTGAAGCTGGAAGATCATTTGTCTATGACCTCACCTCACCCCTCGCCCCCTTCAACATAGTTTAGAGTTATTGTAATCTTACCTTGAGAAATTCTCCAACCCTCGAAGACACATGAGCGTATTTTTCGTTTTTGGTAACTCCAGGAATGAAGGCAGCCTTTAGTGGCTCACTGCGCTTTTTCTGGGATTGGTTTGCAATTTGACGTATTCTTCTGTAGTTTTCCGACATGTAGTCCTTTTCTGGAACAGGAACTGAAATTATAAAAGATTTTCTTACTTTAAATATAAAATTAAACCTTCCGCTTTCTAAAATAAACCCGTTTGGCTCATATTACTTGCATACTTTAAGCTACTTATATTCTTCGCATAATATTGCGTGTATGTTTTGTAGCTAAAATAATCATCAACACTGCTAGCTAACACGCACGTCTTTCACGATTTGAAGTTACCATCCGAATAATAGGAAAGATATTTTGCAGTGCAAAAGTACACAACACAATTACACACATTCTACCCAAAAATTGATCAAACAACATTGCAAGAAGATACAAAAGGTATACACCATACACGCCAGTTTATACCTCAGACTAAACCGACACCACTCGTAACCGGTATCATGCATGGAAATGAACTTTTATTTCACATTTCACGAGAACAATCAGTACAGTTGCATAATAAGCTTTACCGCTTACCTTTCCAGTAAAAAGGTGGTGGTGCTGATCCTATCGGTCTTTGCATAGTTCATCCAGACCAGACTGCGGATCTTGTTTAATCTTTCTGAAAATAAAAAAAAATTAAACATAGCTTAGCTTTCTTAAATACGAAAAATCCAATTTATTTACCTTTTTTTATTATGATTTACTTAGAATGCAAATCCCATGTGATATAAATATTGCAAGTTTCAACATTTATAATTGTAGGGGTAATCTTACTTTTTGTACCTTTCCAGTAAAAAGGTGGTGGTGCTGATCCTATCGGTCTTTGCATAGTTCATCCAGAGACCAGACTGCGGATCCTGTTTAATCTTTCTGAAAATTAAAAAAAATTAAACATAGCTTAGCTTTCTTAAATACGAAAAATCCAATTTATTTACTTATTTTTATTATGATTTACTTAGAATGCAAATCCCATGTGACATAAATAAAGTTTCAACATTTATAATTGTAGGGGTAATCTTACTTTTTGATAAATCGCCGTTTAACGTTAATTTTACCTGTGTTCACTAGCTTGAAGCTAGACACTAGTCACTAGTCAGTAGATTCCAGATAGACAAAGCTCCTACAAACAAATTAGTGGCACTAACGAAGTTCTAAAAATTCAGATGGCTCAGTCAGTAAATTATTTGTGCTTCCAATTCATTAAGTTCTCCTCACTCCTCCACAGTCCACAGTCGACTAGCTAGCAAGGCTCTGCATGCATGTAATTTAATGAATGTTGACCGTTATATGGCACTGATGATGACATCTTCACTTCCCAGGTTAAAAGTTTAATGCTCAGTCGTAATTAAATTAGACTCAATTAATATGGTCGCTGTTGTTGTGAAAATTATTGCAAAAATTACCAAGACAATCATCGATCTCATCTCACAACATTCTTGAATTGTCATATTACAGGAGCTGTTTTTGTTTTCGGGTTTTGAAACGAATGAAATGGTGCAAGTTTTAAGGGGAAAGCTGCTACATTGAAAATGAATACAGTGGGAGTCCCACTGCACTGTACCGTAACATGAAGCTACCAAAATGAACGAACGAACGTACAATAAGTTTTTGCATAATATTATTTAGAGGGATGAGATGATGAAAATGATGATGAATTTAATTCTTTTGCTAACAATCTCTAATCTAACTCATTGTCGTAGTCAGTATCATTCGTACTATTTTTGTTCATCTAGGCCAATCTAGGATATAATTTTGGCAAAGGTTTGACAAAATATACCAGAGGCCGCGTTACGATTTTTTATATCTTTTATATAAGTAAGAAAAAACAACTTTAAAGGAAGAATACAGGGAAGTTTTCACTTTTGAAACCAATATTATTATAACGGATTTATTAATATTTACACAAAGCAATAAACAACATCAATCATATACATTTAAATTAAATCTGCCGTGTACCAAGTGCTTACATTCATACTGATCAAAGAAACAATCGCAATAAGTATTTATGCATTTTATATATTACAACTTAAAGCACTTGAATAACCTAATGTACATACAAAGAATTCAAAAGATAACAACAATGATACACATTTTTACTTTCCCATATTCATAATAAGAAGGCAAAACGGAGTTTGGGGTAGCCATTTTATAACACCAAGTTGTTAGATGCATTTAATTACAGAGTGAGTTGAGTGGTATATTATGCCAAATCAAAAAAAAAACAAATTTAATATTTGGGCTCCCATACTTCATATTAATAATTATAATACAATACATGATGTCAAAATTGAAATTGATATCGTAAGTTAGAGAATTCCGACCGTGGTGAGGTGATAAATTATTTGCATGGAGGATTGATATAAACAAACTTTTGAGCAAGTTATTGTGAATGGTAATAAGTCAATCATTATTTTATGATCTTTCAAAAACTATATAACACGGATATTATTAGAGCTCCCTTCTAAACTCTTCGTCTTCTCTTACAGTTGGGCATTAGGTAAAAACTTTCCACAATACACTATAAACCTCTTTAGAAACGTTGTAGATGTAGTAAGATATTGAAGATTTGTTAGAAACAAGGTGGTAGGACATATATTACCGTTTCAGTTACCACCTCTTTTCGGCGTAGAAAAGAAGATATAAATAGTTTACAAACAGTGTATAGGTATTTTATATTATGGTATTTAATATGTAGAGGTATGCATTATATAATAGTTAAGCGTTTGTTTTTAGAAACACGCTGTTTGGTGTGGCTCAAGTTACATATTATAGTACAAGGTATGTCATATACATATCATTTCATGCATGTAACATTTAGTTGTTTTCAGAACCTTTGGCCTGCCGTTTCTGGAATGCAGCAGCCAAGTCCTTCTTTAGATCCGCCTTGGCTCTCTGATCTGAAAGTGGTTGAACTGATCTTAGGCCATTCACGATGTCTCGAGTTTTCCCAAAGTAAATATCATTCAGTGTGCTACGAATTTTATTTTCCATGTCAACAATAATAAACACATCAACTTACACTGTTCGTTTATAAAAATTTGCTCTGCAGTTTTGCACAAAAATCACTGAAAAAATATCTTACCGGCAAAGCCGTGTTCTAAGTCCCAAAGGTATACTGATGACACACCTCCCTCAAAGTACATTTCGCGATACTGTTCAAATGCCCCATTTGCATCAACCTCAAGTTTTCGCAATCTCTCCGATGGCATTGTCCCATCTTCCAATGGGGGGTCATAGGTATTTGACCACGGAGATCTACATAACAATAATAAAAAACAATCAAACCACATGCATAAGTAAGTAGTTACAGCTTACAATCACATTCACACATAATTTTCATATGAAATAATATTGCATGACCACAATAATGCATGACCTACCTATAAGAGTCGCCATCTCGGTTGTAATCACACAGCAAATAATCTTTCCCCACTACTTTATCTCGGGCAATCTTCAAAGGCTGGTCGACAGACGATAAGAGGTCTTCACAAAGACCAGGCACCAAATCAATCAGGTCACTCAGATTCTTCTCAATCTGCTGAGGCGGCAAGCGCCTCATTAAGTCTAATGCACAGTCTAGTTGTTGCTCCGTCTATTGTAATATGCCAGTTTCAAACATGCACTTCATTATTTTCAAAAAACTATTCATAGCCAAACTATTTAACAAATATATATTATAGCATTTCCGGTTTGCTGAAAAACATAATCTCCTACATGACTTACCATTATTTCCTAATCCCGACTCTTTCACAAATCAAATGTGAAAGATATATTGACGTATTTTTAAGCACAAGTTCCTTCAGCTACTACGACTAATTACTTTATGGTAAATATTCTTATCTTGCTATTTTAACATCAGCATTCGCCAACAGCTCTGATCCCATAAACTTTGCTTATTTCACTCACGTTAGCTAAAAACAGTTTTATCTTCACCATAAACTGGCACTAAAACAGGTAATAATATCTGTCGTTGGCCGTTTCCTTTCAAAGTTTTTTAAACCGACTGTAATTTAATACTGTTATTGATTACAGTTAACTATTATAAAAGAATACACACGTCACGCACACGCACAACAATAGTATATTGCAATTTAAGTTTTTTGTAATAATTTGTTGGAAGAGAAATGAATAGTAAAATCACAGCTTCATTAAGTATCATACGTTAAGGGAAGAAGTTAACTGTTGCAAATAAAATGAGGAGCACGAAAAAAACCCCACTACTCCAAAGGAAACTTGACAGCTCATATAAAAGTCTTTTAATGCACTAATATTATAATGTTATGATAATGTTTTCTTTTTTTCGCTGACGATGAGCAAAGGGAGGGTCATTGATTGCATTACCAATTTACCAAACCAAGAGAACCAAGTAAGAAGGAATAGAAGTCAATTTTGTAGAATGGGAGCATTGGGAGCAGAAAAAAGACAAGACAGGAGAATACGCAGACAGACAAGTATGAAGGAATGAATGTAAAAAAGTGTACAAATAAATGATATCATGGTCCCATCATCTGCTAAAATACTTCAATGTTTTGTTGTTTTTACAATAATATGAAAAAACAACTTCCGCAAACTCAACTTGTCCCGGTAAACACTGCCGTTGTGGCTGGCTTCAACAGCAGATGGCATAAACGAGCTCTGCTAGAAAATGGTGCATAGTGCATACACAAGACGCCTGCAATTCTGCAACGGTAACGGCAGGAAAGTGAAATGGACATAGACAAGACAACAAAGTGGAAAAATTTAGTGTAGCATTTTGTAGCAAAATCATAGCAATCAATGCAATCTCAAGCTCAATAGCTCAAGTCACCCCGAATGTTATTTTTTTAACTAATTTATTGACCAAGCAAAGTAAGAATCCTTCAGAATTTTGGAAATTCTGACATTTCACAGTGTAGAACTTTTGTGAATTTTTGTACTATTATCATAACGCAGTTTTTCATTTGCTTCAGGCAGGAATATAAGTTCAGAAAAATAACCGTCCGTATGACATTAGATGTGAACTTATAATTCTCATGGTCGATCGATACATTGGCTTTATGTAAGTGCAAAATATTATCCGTATATTTTTATTTTGATAAATTGGATATTTTGGGATTGAGTGAGAAAAAACTTTTAAAAATTAGTAAAAACATACGTGTGATTAGCCGTACCAATGCTATTAAATACAACTACCCTGTGGAGGAAACTGAAGGGTAATTATATGCCCACGCTAAGTACACAATGTATAGCGTCATTCTAAAAGTACTCAATGGTGCCACCACCACGATCGGATTCAAGCCGTCGGTTTAAACGCTAGTTTTGCTCATTTATGGTCATTATTATTATTATTATTTATTTCAGGGTTCATCTATCTCGTTAGGATGCACGTGCGAGCAGTTAACATCCAACTAGAAATAATTTCCTACTCCATTGTTCATTCTAATTATACGTCTTTCTCCACATTTGCTGTTTCTCACTGATACATCAACAACTTGTTAAATAAATGGTCATGTTGAGCTTTTCTTGGCAGTGGCAGACAACATCAGCTTTAATATGAAATGCTAGCTTGGTGGTTCGCGGTTGGTGCTTGAAAAAGTTGAAATTAATTTAATGTTCTTTTTACTTTTTACATTGACTGTAACTTGACAAGACCGGTCACGATATTCGCTTATGCTAATGAACTATATAGCTATTTATCTTCATCATCCCATTAATTTTCTTTTATTAATATTAATACGATTTCAGCCCCGTTCCACCACTCATTTCACATCTTCATTTTTTGAACTTTTTGAAAGATGATCTGCCATGTCCATGAATATCCAATCCAGCTGTACAAAAACCGTCAAAAATTTTAAGCGAAATTATTTAAATGGTAAAAAATATGACAAACATTTTGTGATGGTGGCATGGCATGATAATATTATATTAGATGCATGCACATGTGCATTTTTCATGCACTCTCAACCCTACTGCATTTTGTCATAATCAAAAATTTCTTTTGTGCTTCTGTCAAGCCCGAAGGCTATTTATTACTACTATTTATCTACAATATGAGTCACCGCCAAGCATCATCAACATCAAACAACAAAAATGACCAGTCAATCTAATGTGATTTTTAAAACGCCAAAAAGTCCAATACCGCTGCCATATATTCACTTAATATGCTATTTATTTCATATTTTCGCGACATGCATCATCATCATAATAATGCCTTAAAAATACATATAAATAATCCAATGATCATGCATGCTTGAGGATGATGATGATGATGAGAAGAGGAAAATGATTGTCTGCCTGCCTGCCTGCGACTCCGTCATCACTACTTACTACTTGCCACCACCAACGCCAAGAAATAAACGACGTCAGCAGCACAATTTCAATTATAGCCATAACATATTATAAAAACGTAATTTCAGTGTGAACGTACCCTTTTTCTTACATGTGTGTTCAGGAAGGCTGCACTTAATCATTCCATTTTGGTTGTACACGATATTATTATTTTTGTCAAGCAAAATAGTTATTTTCAAAGATGCTCCATTATTATTTTCACCTGTGTACTATTGTAAGCTATTGTTGTTGTTAACCTCACATAATGTGTGGCGATTTACGTACTTGGCGAGGTGATATATGAAAAAGGGTGTAGGAACTTGTGATCTCATTAACTAATGATTGCTATCATATATCACGCATTTTCAGACTTTTTCATATATAAAAAGACGGAACCTGTCCAAAAAATTATGTGATGTACACCAACAGGTCGGTTTTATATGATTATTAAGTTGTACAATGCACATATTATTATTATTACCAAAGTACTTTGGAATACTTGCATGTTTTTATTGCAAAGCATATTGTTTTGCATGGATGAAATTGAAGGTAATCAATAGACACAACAGTTAATTATAGTACATCTACTAAACAAGAAATATTGAACTATGAAGATGAAGATGCACTTGCCATTATAACGTTTTACTTACTGCTTTTCACAAGTATGGCAAAAAGTTTGGTAACGAAAATATTGGATCTATAAAAGGTGGACCAAGGGTAGGAGCACATTATCATTTCAAGTTCAACCCTTTTCCATGAATGAAGAAGTTCACGGATACCATTGCCAAAGTCAAATTTGAGTGCGGAGTCTAATTTTGGATTCTACCAAATTTATTTGCTGAACCGAAACTGAACGTATCCAGAAACGCTGGAAATCGGTATTATCATGCTTCCAAAATTGTTGTTAGTTGTTGTAGTTGTCCTGTGGTGTTACCAGGAAGTTGAGGGATATGGTTATCGGTACAATTACAATCCGGGAACCGGAGAATCAAACTTGTGGACCTATTTACCCGGGCACGAACAACCCGTTGTGTACGCATACCAACCTGGTCAGGCTTGGCCTCAAGTTTACACCGTTAATTATGATGGTCTTTTGCCTAATCAGCCAGTTGTAGCATCACAATCATCAGCCAGTTTTAACGGTACCTGGCTCACATGGAAGTGCATTATGTAACTGTTTGAAAACCTCGATAAATACATATGTTTGTTTTTTCTGTTATTTTTTAGATGATCCATCCTTGTACAGATACAAGGGACCTGATGGAAAATTCCGGTACAAGTGCAAGACTAATGCTTACTACTCAGAGTACCTTCAAAAGTGTCAGTGGAAACCTGGCTATTACAACAACCGTGGTGGATCCGAATAAAAACATTTTCGGCAGCAACCAGTATGCTGATAAGTATACGTGGACAAACGAACATGGACTGGAAACGTTAAATTAAAGACTTTTCAATCACCTTTCTGTTATTTTTGCTACCCATTTCAATAACCGTTGTCGTTTTTGTCAAGCATTGTTATTTTGTAGCATTGAGTGGTAATAATAAGTAGTTAGCTTTTAATCAATAAATGCAAGCATGCAATTATTTCACCAATAATTGCAAGAAAACCAAGAATTAAGTATAATACCCCATAAATAATTGCAACACAATGCATAATGATTGTACTGTAGTGACAGTAGGGGTATCTTGAGATTTCGGTGTGATCTTCTTGAAATACTTTCCAGCCATAATACACCAAAAATTGACGGGTTTATGTAGTAATAAAACATCTTTATTATACATTGGCACACAACGCATGCACATAAATCAGAAACATGATAATTATATTTAGACATGTCCCATGCACGAGCAACATCATTTGCAAACTTTTTTTAGCTACTAGATAATTGCTTCATTCATGCATATCAAAAACAACTCCTGCATTTTTGTAGAGACAGCCGTTGAATAGGTACTAATTAGTTTACACGCAAATCGATGATGATGGTGCACTAGCTCAAATGCGAGGCATGAAAATATGTCATTTCACTGTTTTGTGACTTCCATCTCCTAGGACCTTGACTCTAACTTTATTTTATCTTTCTTTCAATTATTTTAATTTGTTTTCTGTTGAAGTTCATTAACTACCCATTTAAGACGAAATGATAAAAAGTCAATATCGAATTGGGGTTTGCCCAACAACTTCAACAACTTTTTCAAAAAAAATAATTAACATAAAGCATTTTTGCTCCAAAAAAGACTGACGGTAATCATAATGAGCTATATAATGAAACTCCCGGAACCTCTGCTGCCCGGCATACCCTCAGCACCGAAAGGAAAACGCTACATAACTGCAGCAGAAATCGACTATCAGAAGCGTAAACGACAGCTAGCACACAGACTTCCAGCTCTCAAACCAGAAGATTTAATTGGAACGTTAGTCAAATATCAGTATCTCAATGCATACTCGAATCAGATTTTATGCTTATCTTTCTTGAATCCTTATCTTGCTTTTAATTCTCACTAGACTAGAACAACCATTTTATCAGACATTATTAAGGGATCTCATGGCTTCAGGCTATTCGATAGTTGCCGATGAAATTAACAATTTACTAAGAAAAGAAGAAAGAGAACGTAAATCTAGTCAAGTCAAAGGCCACATGTCACCAGTAAATCTGATGGATCAACCTGAATTACTTCAGCGTATTGCTGAAGCCCTCAAACTTGAGCAAACTATAATGCACGAAGGTTCATGACTTTTTTTATTTTTTCGAAACAATTTAGCCAATTTGAGTGGAACAAGGTTCATAAACGAATTAAACAAAAACCCGTTTTCTAATCAATCATGTTTCTTCGATATGTACTTCGATTTTTACTAAAAAAGGAAAGAAAGAGTCCGCCATGTTGATTGGCAAGCAGCTTGCTGACTCATTTTTGCTGCAGGACAAAAACGTATGGCTGGCACGACATTTTTATCTAGCCGTACTAAATCGGTGCCGCAAAATATGTCCAGCAACCACAGATCGTCTTCAAGCAGAAATCCACTGCCTGCTCGCCTACATTGCAAGAGAGAACAATGAAAATTTGGGTAAAGCACTAAAAAAATACAAAGCATGTTATGATTATGATATAATATGCCATCTCTACATTAACACATCCTTTTTTGCTTGCTCGTGAAAAAGAAAACCATCTTAAAATCAATTAGTTCCAAGAAACCATTTTTCATGTGCGCATCATACAAACTCATCTACTTTTTTATAACCAAACTCTTTTCGAACATTTATTACAGAAATGAGCAAAAAATGAAAAATAAATGAGATTTTTAAAGTACGTGTATTTACACTACGTTTATGATTCTTTTTGAATAATGCAGAGGCAGCCTTAGCCGTAGCAATAGACCATTTAGCAGTTTGCCGGACCTTGTCACGAGATCAATCTTGGCAGTTTAAACCAAACACTATTCTGATAAAACTAAAACGACCCATTGCATTTTACGGAATTATTTCAGAGGGTAGGTTTCTGCAAAAAAACGCATAAAAATCATAAGTCTATCATTCATAACCGCGTTTCTCTCATGCATTTTAATGGATAATTTATTTTTATTACTAATCGTTCGCCCTAATGTTACTAATAATTCTTTGTTATCGTGTTCCTATGTTTGTGTTGAATGATACTGCAGACGTTTACGAAGTGGTGGATGCATGCACCATGTCACTCTACATGATAGCCAGTCTTCTTGAGCATGAGCTGCTGATTAGTTTGGCTAATCAAATCATGCATTCACCTCACCATAAAGCACCCACAGATGACGATTTGAAGAATGCTCACGAGTTTGCTGATTTGGCCCTTCAACTGGCTTTTGAAGGTTGTCTATCCCTGCCATCATCATCATCATCGCTCTTTTCGTCCCATCATCATAAAATGACATGCGTGCTCATCCAAAACATTTACAACTGACATGAAAAGAAAACGAGCTGTGAGATTTTATGTACTTTTCGTATTTACGTTTAAATAAAATTAAACAAAGAACTCACCAAATTATCCAAAAACAACGTAAATAGCGTCAGCGTCACGAAAGCATATTCTACGCATTTCAAAACAAAGTACACTGCCGACGCCTGTCTGATTGACATGTGACAAGTTCACGATTATCTTGTAATTAACCCACAAAAACACCCAAGCAGCCGTTGTTAATGTCAGTTGTAATAATTGGTACAGTACATACTCATGAAAACGGCTTGTTATGGAGCGAGAGCCAGTATCGCGCTGAATCACAAGCCGGTTTCCTTTGACAGTTGTTCAAAACAAAGGGTTTTGTGCGTATTTTTGTGCTTATGTAGAGGCATGAATACCTTGATTTTTAAACTTGCCATATCATAATGATTTCCGCAGTTCGCCAGCCGGTGGCATTGAGTTCAGCGTTGACAAGATTTGGGACTGTTTTACGTCATGTCGGAGCCTATGAAGATGCCATGAAGTACTTCCAACAGCTTCAGCAACACGCAAGCTTAATTGGGGACACTGCGACTGAAGCAATTGCCTACCACAATTTGGGCTTATGTTACAACGGGTTTGTAACTCATAAAAATAATATTTGTAATTTTATTCACAGTCCGGCAAAACAATTTATTTATGCGTTGCAATGAGATTATAATTATAAGATCAAAATGCATGTAACTTCACAGCATGATATGAAAATTATGGTGTGTGTGCAGTTTCCTTGCATAAATTTTCAATCTCAAAAATCTCGGCTATAAACGTATTAAGCCATTATATGATGCAATTATGTGCAGCAACATTGAAGCTAAAAATTAATTATATGACTTGTTTATAAATTTTTGTGTAGAATTCTCAATTCTGTGAGTGCACTGGATTGCTTTGCAAAACAAAGAGAGCTCTCAACTTTGATCAAGACTAAGGAGTTGGAAGCAAATTCAATGCAAGAAATTGGTCATTTGCTATTGCAGGAGGGGTATAAAATTTATGCTATAAATGCACAAAGAACGCACGATTTTTGAAGTTGACGATGTAGTCGACGGGATTGCAGATTTGTTTGTATTTACTATAGACATTTGTGGGAGGCTGAAGAATGCTACTTGGTCGCGTTTCAAAATTACTTTAATTCACAACAAGAGAAGCCATCGATAAAGGAAGCGCGCAAGTCCAAGGACCAAGGGCAAGAACTTCAGCATGAGAATGTAAACAAAACGGAAGTAGCTTGGGGAATGGTGGGAGTAGCTACTGGACAGAAAATGTGGTCTCGACTAGCCGGTCTTTGCAGATCTGAACAATCCAAGGATTTGAGGTCGGTCCTGCAATTCAAATGCGGGCGAAAACCACTAAACCCAGTAAGCATTGTGCACTTCAAAAACGTAATATGCGTCTCTAGTGTTTTCTTGTGGTGTTTAAAATGTATTGCGAAAACTGGATTAGGTTAGAAGACCAGATTACACAGTAGATGACTTAAACCTACTCCCTAAACCGTGGGAAAATGTGGCAGATAATTTATTACACGAGGAAGGGGAGCAGAGCGATGAATGGGACAACAATTTCATGTTTCATGAATCGAAACCAGCGTCTGCATTGCTTAAAAAGGTCGGCTTTAATCAGCACGCTCATGATGGTGGTTGGAACGCGCATGATATCAATGCGGATGAGGCCTTGCAGCAGATTAAGGACTTGGCTTTTGCAGCAGACGAGGAAAAAAAGGCACAAGACATTACAGCAAAGAGGGCATCAATGTATCAGGAGAGAGCGGTTACGAGAAAAAGCCTTTTATTGCAAGCAAGGGCGTCTAGGGCATCAATTTCAATAAGTGCAATGGATCGCCGACCGACCATTCAACCAAATACAGAGAATACAGAGAATTAAGATTAAAATATTTTAAAACATATTCGTCAATTGTAAGCTGCTGTGCTGGTTTCTCATAAATAGTTGCTCTTCAACTCAAATAAAACGCACTGTCCATAATACAAAGCCAAGACTGTTGACCGTTATTTCTATTCCTTTAAACTTAATTTCTACTTTGCATGCACATGGAGGGCCGTTCGTTCTAATCTCATGAACCTGTGTAGTTCTTTAAAAACAAAGATACGCCAAACACAACTCTATCCATATTTGTGAGATAATGACAACTGATACCATCATCCCTGTTGGCATTTTCCACATGTGGATGGTAGTGGAGCTCAACAGGATCCCGATCAATAAAACGGAGTCTGTGAGAGATGGAGAGTGTAATGCACCTCTCCGCTTTCCTTGGAGGATCATGGGAAGCTGGAATGGAAACATTGACGAATAATATATACCTAGTGATATATAAAGCGGTGTACTACTGCGTACTGGCTGGAGGGTGGAAAGTAAACAAGTAAATGGAAACTGAAAAAGCAACTTTCCATGTTGCAGGCAAGGCATGCATGAAGCAGACTTTGTACATGGTGGAAACAT
>JAHZMZ010003086.1:0-10186 GCA_027743805.1 Lepidocyrtoides sp. E14 | reverse complement strand
CATTTAATTACTCAAGGAAAAACTATTTGGTCATGGTTTCTTAGTATGTGCATAGTAGTTCATTTCAATTGCCCTCGTATGTTTCTCTCCAAAATAAATTTATTTTGGCAGTTGTGATAGAATGGAATCTAACTGTGACCTGATGCGAATATATAGTTGCATACTAATATACTGACTGACTATGGATAATGGAAGAAGAGCAGAAAGAAAGGATGGTAAAATATATGTGGTGGTGGTATGGTGGTGATATATGGAATCTGTCTTGTTTGGAGTTGCAGGCGAGATACAATAAGTATAGGTATGATAATACATGGTTTCTTGGTTTCCTGCAAAATACATTTTTTCCTTGATTTTGATTTTTTGCATTTTAGCTCCCGAAAGTTAAAAATTACACTTTACATTTAAGGGCAACTGCGTCAATGCTCGTGCTCATTGTTCCAATTCAAAATAGACGTACTATGACACAAATTGTAACCTCTTAATTGTTTTTATCCACAGCCTGTGTTTACGAAAAACTTGAATTTAGCATTGTATAATACATATTATACAATACCACAAAAAATAAGATACAGCTATTTTGGCTATTGGTATTTACAATTTCAAAAGTATATGCGCACCAATCAATCCGAGCCTAGTGCTGATAATGCATGTGTTCGAAAAGTCCAAGTCATCTCCTTGTAAGCATTTTTGAACGTTATGCTTACGCTGCTATTATGTAGTAAGTACTATTTTCACACAAGATACTCTTTTGATATTTTAAAGTCGACGTTTTTTCAGTTTAAGCAAGTATTGCATTACACCATTCTACGTAAAAGATGTGGATTGTGGATATTTCTGGTAAATGATATTACGTCTTTCTGTTTCTTGTTGTTAGTTGTTACACAACTTAAAGTAAACTAACGCGAGTGCACCAGACTCCCAACTCCCAAGACGGTGTGGCATGACGAAGTAAATTTGCTTCGGATGTTTTTTCATTTCCGTTTCCAACTTTATTCTGAGAAGTTGTGTCTAAGCTGCAATCGGTGTGGCATGACGAAGTAAATTTGCCTCGGATGTTTTTACATTTCCGTTTCCAACTTTATTCTGAGAAGTTGTGTCTAAGCTGCAACATGTCCACGGTCGGTAGACTAGCGACTTAGGGATAGGATAGGTTAACAAGCAAAGCTATCCGATTTGCTGCTCATCAAAATTTTTTTGTTTCAAACTTTGCAATTTGACCTTTTACTACTTTCCTTTGTGGTATAATTATTAATTATTGTGTGTAAAATTCTGTGCATCCCAACAGTGCAAAAGCTGCATCGTTAAGTATTTTATCATAAAATCATAACACTCGGTAGTGAAATACCATTGCTACGTAAGTATGTATTTAATTCACTTAATCCAGCGGAAGAATATGCTGGTTTCATTAGAAAAAAATACAGAGATTTTCTAGTGTCACTATTTGGCATCATTGAATGATTGATTTACTCAAAAAGGTTTCATTAGTTTTATGTGGCAACTTGTGAATTATCAAAATTGAAGTATGTAAATTTTTAATTTAGCTCATGTATTAAAACTGGTAAAATTACAGTGCAAACAGTATAGATTTACCATTTCCCTATTAAAAAGTCCGCATTGTCTGTGATCTTCCATGTTGCATTGCATTTATTCTATACGAAACCTCTCTCTTCAAAGTGTACCTCGTCCCTCGTCATTTGTGGTAGCTAAATAAAATATTTTTATCAACCCTTTTGCTGGTGATTTGGTGCACTAAATATGGATTCCTCCCAAAACAATTCAGCTCCTACAGATCGCTGTCTCAGGTTGGAAAATCAGGTAAAAATTGATGTGAAGTAATTTAAAAAAATTAATTATAGCCATTATTAAGCACTGTGCTAAAGCTACTATTTGGTTAATACTGTTGAAGCGCTATAATAACTCTCACCCACATAGTTACTCCAATTTTGTGTTGACGCATTTTTACCAGATAACCACCCTAAAACAAATATCCAGTCTCCGTAAAAATTTATTAGAACTGAGAGAAAGACAAGCAAAAGAGTTGATTGCAAAACTTAAATATTACGAAGTAATAGTCACAGCAGAGCGTGAATCTCGCCATAATCTTTCGAGTCGCCTTCAAACTGCGGAATTGCAATGTGGTCAACTCAACGAGAAGCTTGCAAAAAATATCCACACTGTTGAAGAAATGAAGGCAAATTATGAAAACAAAGTGACCACTTTGATCAATGAATTACAGACATCCGAACAAAGAAACCAGCAGCTCTCTGAGCAACTGAGCCAAGGATGTACTATAGAGGAACTAGCTAAAAGACTGGAGGAAAAGGAAAAACTTGTGACGGAAATGCAACGGCAAATGAGGCGAGTATGGGAACGGAACAAAGTCTTGTCGTATCAAATGTCATTGCTCAATAATCTCTTCAATGAAACTGAAGGGGTTACCATTGATTTTGAGAAAATCAAAGCCATTGGGGACATTGTAAGGTAAACTGATGGACATTTCATGGATTGTGGACTCATTGCCCATGAGTCATCATAGGTCGCAGACGCGTGATGACACGAACGTTTGTATAGACCTTTGTCTTTGTTCAATCGATGTTATTTAGGGAAAGCCAGCAGTCGTTTGTGGAGGAGTCGGATGATGTAATGAGTGATGACCAAGATGCCGAAATGAGACAATCAATAGATATAGAGAATCTACTTGATAGTATGGAAAAGTCTGAAGATGTGATTCCAGCAGAAATCCCAGGTACGCAAAATTATTTTATCTGAAGCTTAAATTTTTACTAAATAATAGTTGTTTGTCTTTTATATCCGTTAAACGTTTGCATACTGATATTAAGTACAATTTTTACATGTTGATGCAACAGGAGAGGAAAGCTGTTACAAAAGTGTTGACACTAAAAAGGGACCTCAACTTGTTTTGAGCGTTAGTAGAACATTTATAAAACTGAAAGACTTGATTGTTGAAAAGAAAAGCTTGCAAAAAGAGATAGACACATTAAAAGCCTTAAACACCAAACTTGAATCAAAGGTAGATGGATACACATGCTCATTGAATTCCACCAGCACTTTTATTTTACTTTTACCTACCCCCTCTGACTTTTACAATATTCATAATCTTATCAGGTTGATAAGCAAGAGCACAGGCTCTATCGGGTTACACTGGAGCTGAACAAAACGTGGAGTCTTGTCTCAAAGCTGAAACAGCAGCACAAGCGACTTTATAATTCTGAAGCTGTACTACGGTACGTTTTACAATGATTTCATGTTACGCTTGTTTCTTTTCATGCCAACCTAACGCAACATGGTCAACATGATAATACATATTATGAAAAAATCCATTTACTCAGTGGTACTTACCCCACCTTCACATCATGTCTGTTTTCTTTCAAAGATATGAGCTTCAAGAAAAAAGAACACTCCTGGAAAAGCTCAAGAATGAATTATCTTTATCGAGGGATAAATGGAAACGTGTTCGACAGAAAAATTCCCAATCTCAAATCGAGTGGGAGAAACTGCGAGACGAGTTTGCTCAAAGGAGGCATCAGTCATCACAGGAAAGTGGAACATTCTCGGAAATGATGTCTGTGTCATCCGGAGAAAATGACGTGACGGTAGAAGATGAAGTGGAAGGAATTTCTGCGAATCCTCCTAATGCTAATAGAGAGGAAGTTAAACTTGAGAGAACTAGAACACTTTCATTTTCTTCGAATGTTCAGTCTGCGGAAGCATCAATAGTAACTACACCTGAAAGACCACCTGAATTGGAGCAGCAAGTGGAAGATAGGGAAGAATGCCCAGAGGAGGAAGATTTTGAGGAAGCAGCGCATGCCGTGAGCCCAATATTGGAGGATGAACATTTTGTTGATCCCCTTGAGGAGCTAGTTTCCAACCTTGTGGCGGACATTGACAATGAAGCTGATACTGAAGAAGACGTAAACGGAAATTGTAGTACTAGCAGCAACAGTAGTAGACCTGTTGTGGAAAATGACAGCTCGCCTTCGCCAGATTTCGAAGGTCAGTTTGAATGGTTATCTGAGTATGCCGTGTAGTATGCTACTAACGTTTTTTTTTGTAGTTTTTATGTAAGTATTTAATTGATTGCCTTTTTAAAAATTAGCAATGACGTCATTAGCATATTATACAAACACCAACATTTCTACACACACTCCATCATAAAATAATCAATATCATATTACATTCATGCATATTTTAGAATATCCTTTTTACACAAAACTTCTAGAGTTATCATCAGCCTACTACTACCCAATGTGCTCGAAAAAAGATAAGGCTAAAAAATTGAATTTATACGTGCATCTTATTGACAGATCGCATGAGACGTAGAGCAAACAGACTTCGAGTGCTTGAAGAGCAATGCGTTCTTCTTCACCAAAAACTACACGCTAGAACAGCTCGCGGCGAGGCTCTATCTACAAAATTGGCAAAGCTCCATGATCATTATGGACCTTCTGCTGACTCTTCCACGGGAACTCCGAGTGGTGAACATCATCAACAACAAGATGATGTTTCCAACGGTCATGATAAAGGTATGCTTTGGCATGGCGTAAATGAAAACCCCTCGAACAATCCTGTGAAACCACTGTCTGTCTGTAGTCTATAGTCTTAGTAGAGATAGTCGAGTCGGTAGTATATCCCCTTGTTTTTATACTGTTCCATGGATTTGAAGAGATGTTGAGATTTTTTTACATCATTTTCTACTTTTAATGCTCGGAAAAAACGATGAACGACCTTTTCTTTAAAATACTCATCTCATCTCATGACGTGAGGAAACATAGAGATTGAGCTGCCCTTGTTTCAGCACATGATCATCTTCTTAGTCGACTCTATTTGGAATTGGAGTGATGGCTGATGAATACGTTTAGATTTACTACGACGTTTCTTAAACAAATGAAAATATATACATGATGTAACTTTGCAGATGAGTTGAGATCAGTAAATTCAGAGGTTGTGTGTCAATGTCCGCCGTTTGCAACGCCAGAGAGCTGCGTTGTAGAAATGAAGAAAAAGGCTTAAAATTACTCGAAATGGATGAGCAATTTAAAAGGGAATTTTTGTACGTGACGGAATAAGAGCCATATATTATAGGTTTGCTGGTTAGACTTTGATTTTTTGATGACTGAGAGTAGCCAAGAGTAAAAGTAGGTAAATGGGCATAACTACTTGTACTTTGTACGGTTTATACACGTGTTTAATTTTTTGTAGTGACAAACGTTAGACATGCAAACAAGGTATCGTCCTAGAAAGAGTTTTTGACTACTGTATTTCATACTCACCGTATCTTTTCCACGAGCATCAGAAATGAAATGAATGCCAACATTTTTACATGAGAAAAGGACCACAGTGACTGTAAAAATGAAATGGTACATTATCCTTTCTCTGAGTAAAAGAAGTTTGCAAGTAACATTTTAAAGGTTTATGCTCCGTACTTTTGGGGAGGAAAAATTTGTAAGATAAACAACATCATTTTTTCCATTATGTTGTGCATATTTACATTAACACTTTACCTACTGAAAGAAAGCAAAAGCGAACATAGGTAAATACTTTTCAAAACTGCCTGTCTGTATGAAAATAACTTTTTACCGTTGCACACTGACTGAGCTTGATGGTTTTTATTGCACGAAAGTGTGTATTTATATGGACGATACTTCAACTAACAAATTTTGGAAGAAAAATGTTTAGTTGCTTGTACGTGACTTTTTTATTGCTTTATAAAAACTAATGAGTTGATAGCAACATGCGTTAAAAATGTACAAAAAAAGCACGATAAATATAACCTGTTAAATTAACGCGCAAATTTAAACTGTTTTCTCTTTCTCAGAAGCAACAGAAACGAATCCACCAGTCAGCGTAACGGTGACTGATGAAGAAACTACATCAATTTCAACTGATGCAGCGTACGCCAGTGGAACAGAAAATAATGCTAGTTGTAGCATTGCCAGTGGAATCGGAAAGGATGAAGAGGAAACCACGCCAAAGTTTGATACGCAACCAAATCCGTTGTTGCCAGCAGATGAAAATGCATACTGCTCTTCTTCTTCTTCTCCCTGTCAAGAAAGTGGCACATCAACTGAAACAAAATTAATTAATGTATCTGAAAATAGTTGTACTTGCGAGGAGACAACAAAAACAAAGAATTATCCCAATAACGACATGAGTAACAACGAAACACAGCAACAGTCATCCCAAGGACAATTGCAAACTAATAAAACTGAGCAAAGTGATGACGCGGCACGTTTTTCTGAAGCAGAATGCTCATCTTCCCCATCACAAGCGGTTTGCTCATCTAGCAATGGTGAGAATCACATGGAATGTTCTGAATCTAATCTGACAAAACCTGTGGCAGGCATTATTACCACCACAGTAGAACCAGCAACTCGTATCATTTCTCCCCATGATCAGTCTACCACCTCTGAAGAATGCTTCCATTCAGAAATTGACATTATTAGGGACAATCCTGTTAGTAGGGCGAACAGTAGGCCGGGGCACAATGAGCCTTTTGTCACAGAATCACAATCCAATCCCAGTGATACGATAGGAAGCCAAATAGAAGAGCCACCTTTGCCCCAACAGCAACTGCCTACACTGAATACTGAAATACATGAGGTTTCGCAGCCACATGTAGCTGAAATGCTTCTCTCAGAAGAGGAACCGTTGCCAATAATTCAAGAGACAGTTGTACAGCATTTTCCCAACACGAGTGAAGAAGAGGCAAACGAATTTGCCCCTGTGCAAATTCGTCCTGAGTTTCTAAGAATATTACAAGAAGCTGATGAAGCCACGAATGCAAATAGTCTTGACTGGATGCCAAGTCTGTTAACAATTACGCACAGTGTTGCTCTCCTTCGACTTGATCCTGAGTTACCTTCGGCAAGTAGTGGCGGTGGCAGAGCTAATAGCAGTAGTGCAAATAATAGTAGTACTACAAGTCGTTCTCTTTCAGAGTCGTTGAGAATTGAGATTCCAAGGCAGTCTCCAAGTCCTCCACTACATCCCATTCGTCAAAATGACAACAGTAGTAATATTAGAGAAATGAATCAAAACTGTCGTGATGTTTCCGATGAGCATATTTCAGCAGAGGAGGATGGTGAGGACAGTGAACGCTCTTCTGCGTCCGCCCGCAAAGATCCTAGCTTTCTCAGCAGGATGATAATTAAGCAGCTCCCAAAACGCCTGCAGCTCCTCAGAAATGAAAATCACACATTGCAAATGGAAGCCGCAGAGGCAAATATGAGGATGAAGGAAATGAAAAGACAACTGAACAAGGAAATGGATAAACAACAGCAATTGTCCATTAGCTTGGATGCTCAGATTGAAGACAAAAATTTGATTGAATTTGAACTGCGAGAAGAGATAGAAAAGAAGGAAAAAGTTATTGAAGAGTTGCAAATGGAAATTGATGAGTCAAAGGAGTACATTGATGAGCTTAAAAAGTACGCCACGTGTATAAAAAATAACAATGATACAAAGGATTATGTCATTATTTTTCGGACAGGGAGATGACGTAAAATAAAATTTGCTTTTCAAAACGTTTTTCAGGGAAAAAGACGAAACGGATGCGTACTTTAAAACTCTTCTTGAAGAAAAATTGGACATGGAAGAACCTAAAATATCCCCTGAGTCTGTGACAAATTGTCACAACTGCAAACGAACCTTTTCATTTATGACTAGAAGAAAATGCCATTGTAAAATTTGTGGGAAAGTTTTTTGCAAGGACTGTGCTATCCCACGTGAGCCCAGTAAAAGGTAATTTCGGTTCAATGTAATTTTTCTAGTCAATAAGTATAAATACGTGTGTTTTCCAAAGTTTACAAAATATTTCTACTTTTTAGATCCCACAAGAGGCCAAGATTATGCACCCGCTGTCATTTACGACGACAGCGTCTTGTAGCCCTTGTAAATGCATCAAAACAGCAGACTCCTGAGAAAAATAGTTAACGTCCATAATTTTGATTAATTATTTATCATGTGCTGAAATCGAGACAGTGTGTTGTACATTTTGAGTTCTTTTTGATCCCTAATATCGTTCAAATGTATTTACAAGATAAAGAATATTTTAGTTCGTATAACCGAATAAAAATTTTAAATGAGAAGAAAAGCAAAATATTTAATCCTTCAATTGAACGTCAAAGGCTATGATGATTATGATTATGATGTCGAATTTTAAATGCGGAAGGCAAATGCTGTGCATCATACAAGTTTCGTCCTCGCATACATACGCGACTTTTAAATGACCCTTGATCAAGAGTGTATACATACATAATAAATGTAAATAGTTTCTCCATTAGGGCATAATGCTCATTGCGGCAGCGTAGCATCATGCGAAACCCTTGTTTTGAACCCACATACAGTGATTTTATCTTTCGTTCCGTTACATAAGCATTTTAATTTTAAAGTCTGTGCACCCACAATACAATGAACTATTCTCCTTCAAAATTGAAATTATTATTATTGTTTGATGTTATATGCTGTTAGGTGGGGATCTATTATAAAAATATACTCAAGTCTGTGTCAGTTGAGCAAGTTGGTGGCTCCTTCTCCATCTCTTTCACCACCACACGAGTATCTGTCGTTGTTTCACTGATTGTAGTAAGTGGCGAGTCATCAGCAACTTGCGAGGGCCGAACGATATCTGCGAGTTTTTTCTTTCTATCCAAATCGGCAAGGATCTCCTTGTGAAACGTCCTACGATGAACTCTTAATGCATGACGTGTCTTAAATCCAGATTTTCCGCACTGGGGACAGCTATGAATTATATTCTTGTGGGCTTCAACGTGACGATTAAAAGTAGATTTGTCTAGCATTAATAAATAAAAGTTATTAAAACATGAAATCTTATTGCATGTTATTAATCAAGCAATTTTATTCATAAATTGAAAAATTGGTAACGCATACCTGCATACTTCTTGAAGTCAAATAAAAGTTTCTCAAAAAAGTCTTTGGGCATTGGGGACACAAATATTTTGTTGTTTTCGTATGTAATGCATTAATGTGAGTGTCCCTGTTGCTCTTATGCTGGAACTGCACGTCACAGTATGGGCACGTGTAGTTTGCCTCTTTCGTATGCCGTAGTTTAATGTGGTCGTTTAAGGTCCTCGTTGATGATAATACCTTGTTACAAAATTTACACTTGTAAGGATCCATGTTCAGCTCCTTGTGATGCTTTTGGGATTGATGATTTTGCAAGTATCTGAGTCCCTGAAACGCTTGTGAGCATATCTCGCACACATAGGGTCGCACATTGCTATGATTTCTTCCTTTTAAGTGAGAATTGTACAAACCCTGCGTACGGAACTGTTTGTTACAAGGAGTGCACACAAAGGGTAAAGGTGTAACCTTCACTTGGGGCTCATCATTAACATGTAAGTCACTGCGGACAGTGTGACTCTTCATGTGCGCATCAACCTTAGATGGAGTCGAATATTTCTTGTCACATATTGTACAAGCATATGGTCTTGGTATTCCTGGAACAGCGTATATTCAATAAAAATACAGTTTTTTGAGCTTCACTCCAGGTCAACTTACAGGAACATGAACGATATAAAAATATTTTAATTACCCATATGACGTCGTTTAACGTGAATATCCAATTCTATTTCGCTAACAAATTTCATTTCCAACTGTCCCTCCTGCAAGCAAATTTCACACGGAAACTTTTTCTCTAGCTTCAGCCTTCTCTTACGGACAATTTTTTTGGCCGCATCACTAGCAGCACTAGTATTTTTCTTTTTCCGTTTTACAAGCAGGTAATAAGAAGCTATTTGCAACTTGTGAGCTTGTTTCAAATGCTTGTTTAAGAAAGACCGTCGAGGGTATCGAATATTGCATTTTATACACTTGTATGGATTCTCAATACCTAGGGGAATAAATAAGCTTTTAACCTCAATAGAAATAAACGTTGATACCTAGTGTATGGTATAAAAAAAATTTGCCGGCTATACCAAAGTGATTACGTTGAATATGAGCTTTCAGTAAAATTTCCTCCTTGAAAACATTTCCACCTAGAACCGAGAAACAACTCAACTGTTACAAACTTGCATGCATTTTATCACGTTTGTATGAGTACAAATGGGACTATAAAAATCATACATGTTTCACAAGTATTTTTGCTAAATACATGCGTTCTCTGCACATGTAGTAGAGCTTTCCCTATCCGCTCAAATCGCTT
>JAHZMZ010003085.1:0-10335 GCA_027743805.1 Lepidocyrtoides sp. E14 | reverse complement strand
ATCGAATAATGTGACGTTTGTATATTACATTAGTAAGTCCTCTCGAGTTCAAGACAAATTGGGAATAGAAAGGGAACAATATTTAAATATATAGTTAAGTAGATTGATTTGATACCTGCACCGGTCAGCGTTGTCAGTCTTATTTACCTTATCTAAGCTAAACAAGATAAGTAGTAGCAAATACCTAAAGTTTAGGCCGTAAACCAACGCCAATATTTACCACATACCACATAGTTCACCATTCCATGCGAATAAAAATATGAATGCTAGAATGATGTTTAGAATTAATGAAAAAGTACATGCTTGGCCGAATGACACTGTCAATGTAGGCATAATATCTAGTTCATGTAAACCCAACCAAGAAAACTATGCTTAATTTGATAAATTCGCCAATTACTACTATTAGATGTTTGTGTTGTGTCTGCACTGCAGACAACGCAACGCAACGGGGAATTTTTAGATAGGCATGTCATAGAAGAGTTACATATGCATATGTACGTATAACGAAAATTCACTAAAACATTTATAATAAACCGTCATGCATTAATGCATTCATACTTTTCGTACTACACAGACAGGCCAAAGCAGCCAAATGTCCAAGATATTCTGTACGAAGTTCGTACTACGAACTGAAAAATATAAGGAAAAGAAGACTTCATCAAATAGCCAAATTCACCAATAGAACATTGAACGAACGTGTAACAAAAAACAATGTACTAGTACTAGTAATATGCTGTAGTTGTAGTATATAGTCGTAGTAAGACTTGTTCCGCATTGAAGTAGAACCTCCTAACAAGGAAGAGTGTGTGTGCGTACCGTATGTATGTAAGTTTGTCTGTTCATTGCCCTCTCGTCGAAAAGTTTCTTTCTTCCTTGTACTTTTTCTGCCAGTGAAGTGTCAAGCTGGCCAAGCAGCAACATTCCAAGTCTATTAGTCTATTATCTGTCTTTCGTCGTCTACGCGGTCTACGAAAATGGCAGTATGAAAGCCAAGTTATTAGTCATCTCGTAGTTATATGTACGTAGTTGAATGAAGGTATTGCATTTTGATATTATAATATTGCTACCTATCCGAGTCTGATAATCAGACAACTAATATTATATGTATGCTTTCACGTAAATTTTATCAACATTGCAATAATGCAATTTATTTTATACTTATCCATATGCCTTCTCTTTTTGACCCATTCTACATACCAATGAAATATTTGTACTTTTATAAAAGAGCGTAATCCGCTTTCGGTGTTCTGCAAAGATAGCGGAAGATATTTGGGTTGCTGCTACTTTGATGATTATAATGATGCATGTAGTGTGTGCTATCTGGGCATCAAGCTGGTGGCTGTCTGGCTGGCACTACTAGTGGCACTCAAGGAGTAGTAGTAGTAGCAAACCAAGTCATCAGCCTTTTACAATTTTGCACAAAACTACGACAGTTGGTACGAACATGAAGAGATATTATTACAACTTGTAATTTACAAGTGCCGTGCTTTTTATGACAGTATGAAGATTAGGATAAAGGATGTTTGTAATTTTGCAATACATGTGCCGACGCCGCCGTTTGTTTGTGGTGAGGGACGAAGTTACTACCAGACAACAGCATAGCAGTCAGTCACACTCTTATTGGAAAGGAAAGGATTGCTACTAATAGTAATATCGTTGTACTGCATGTCATAGCTGTAGGAAATGAAGGAAAGGCTCAACTTAATCGGCTCAAGAAACTGCCGCATATTTCTTGTGTTACTAGTAAAAATGGGTACATGAGGTATGACACTATGGGTGAGCGGACTAACCACACTCAATGTGAACGATTTCGCATACGAAAATCTTTTCAAAACCACCAACTCATTGTAGTTTGATACAAATATTATCAAATATTTTCGGTGTCTCACAGAACCCCATAATTATATCGTTTGTTTGTTCATCTTACACAAATCTGTGCGTGCCGTCTGCCTTCTTACACTGAGTACTTTTCTATTGGTCTTGCATTTATGTGAAACACAACGAAGCGATGATGTGATTTATTTTAGTTTTACTTACATTTATGTATGTAACATAATACAATAGAATTTGCGCTATTGTGATGATAATGATATGATGATACTTTCGGAATAATAGTTGTTTAGTTGATGATTCGTCCATCATCTACTTGTACAGATTTTTGTGTTCATCTGCATTTTGTTAGTGATGTTAGATTGAACATTCGATTATTTAATCCGCTTTGTATTTATAAAGTTTGCAGCATGTGTTTTAGGCCTCTTTCTTTCTATCGCGGATAGAAGAGCACCCTGACTGGAAATGGTTATTAGGTGGCACAATATAGTAGTGGGGTGTTTGATAGTTTGATGAAGACGAATTTAGCACAGAAGTTCAATGTTCACTGTATCGATCTTGTATTATTATTCTCCACTAACTGGAGCTTACGAGCATCACGCTTGTGGCATGCTTCATAGAAGTTTGTCGATGCTTTAAATGATCTATATTAATAACTTATGACATGACTGACTGCCGCAGTGCTGGCAGACATGGTCAACGGTTAGTTGAAATAGATATATGCAAAAAAGAAGAAAACATTTTGCAGTACACAAAGTACACATAAAATGAAGGTACTCCTACCCTTACGGGAAGTCCACAGACAGCATCATTTATTTTTACGTTTGATAATAATAATGAGTGAATGAATGACCATAAATTTGTAAATGACGCTATTTTTTGGTTGTCTATTGTGCTGTGTGTCGTGGTCGTGTGACCTACCTCATCCTCAAAATTTGGTATATTTTTTCTCTGGTCTAACACACTCATATGTACTTTATATATCTTATCAACTGCTACATAATATTACACTTTTTTGTACCATTACAACTACCTATTTAAACAAAGCTGTAGCATTGCAAAATAGGTTCGTTATTGTTTTGTCAAGATTGTTTAATTTTAACCAAGGTTTATGGAGCAATTAGGTTGGTCATTATGAATTTGACACGTTTCTTTCCACTGTCTACAAAACTGTGTGAAGTGTACATGTATATACTCGGACAGCCTGTCTGTATTTATATGTTTCACACCAAATTACTCTTCTGTTTTGTCAAATTATTGTAATCAAGTGTTTATTGCGATATTGGAAAGCTTGTGTGTCACAAGTTGTGTCAGTTTTTCCTCCTTTCTATGCATGAACTTTTGAAATAGTAGTTACGCCCACTTTCTTTACCTTTACCAAGCTATTGTCACAGCTCACAGGTTCTTTTAAGCAAATAGGGCAATAAATTATGACTGCAAAAAAAATATTGAAACTTATTTTGATATTTTATTTTTCAAAACGCTTAGTAAGTAAGTACTTGTACCCGCATTATTGAATTATGTATTTAAAAAAATAACATTCACACATACTACTACATTGATGAACACAATGAATATTTAATTTGGAAAGTTAATCGTAATAGTTACGATTCGTAAGTGGATAGTGTGTGTGTGTTTGGTATGCATGGCGGAGATAGAGAAAGCTGCCTCTTCGGGGCATTTGGGGAAATAGAAGATTTTAGCTGACAAGCGGTAGAGAGAGCACAAACCCAAAAACCCATGCATGTAATACAAATGAAGAACGCACGCACGTGTGTATTTTTTGTTGTTTTTTCCTTGATTTATACTAGACGTCAGGTGCAGGAGTTGATGTTGATATTGAAGAATAATGTATAAAATATTTAATTTTAATACTGCGATTTTAATTAAATGTGACCCATAGTCTAGAGGCTATCTGCATACACTATTTAGCTACAAGACTGCAATGTTGAAGTTTATTTGTGAAAATTCATGTTTTACAGACATCAACCATCTGGAAAGAGAACCAAAAGGATGACCAGGGACAGCTTCAATTAATCGACTTTCATTTGAACAAAATAACCAATACCTCCTTACACCTGTCCGAGTTTGCTACTTTTCAACTTTTCGAACCTCCCTTAGTGCACCAAACAAACTGAGTATCTATTTTTTCGTTTGTATTTAGTTAGCCAAGCAGTGACAGTAAAAAGTAATCTTTGGCCCTCCGGCTGTTGGAATAAGAAAAGCTGACAGTGAACTTTCAGTGACATGTATTTGCTTGCTACAAATCTGACAGTTTGTTTCAAGTGCTGCAATTGATTTGCTTGTTTGTTTCAGACGATTCTTTATATTTATGCACTTAATAAAGTTATTCAATCGTTTGCACATTAAAGTACACTGTCGTCATCAGAGTTGTAACTGAATTTCAAGTCAAGTAAGGATGAATTTATTACCAAAAAGCAGTGAAGAGTTTACCAAGGAAGAGTACTGGAATGAATTCTTCAAGAAAAGAAAAGATGTACCGTTTGAATGGTAAGCAACAGTATTTTTTCAAAGTTTTTCCAGGAAAAAACGGTGTAAGGGGACAGTATCAACACATTATTCATGAAACAGTTGTTGGGTTATTGTCAATTTAAGCCAGTTGTGGATCTGTAAAAGTTATATCGGTTAGAAAGTACTTCTTGTTAAACTGTTGTTACAAAAGGCTATCAAAATTTGGAGTACTGAATACTGATTACTTTCTTTTGTCTTTGTACGAATTGCCATGTTTTTTGGAAATTTTATTCTTTGGTTTATTTACTTACAATGTTATTATTGTCACCCTAAAATAAACTTTTTATCCTACCGCGAATTGGCAATAATTTATCTAAATTGTGATTCATTTTTACCACATGAAAAATCGCATGCATACTATGCAGTATGCAGGTTGTCAAAAGTTCAATAATTTAGGTGTATGCGAGTGGTGGGAGACCTAGTGGTTTACAAGTATATATATGCGCTTTAAATTCAGCCTGGAGGATCATTATCCATCCATATGACATGGAGAAGACGGGTTCATACCTCATGCAAAAGTAAAATTAATGTAATTTTGTCCATGTTACTTAAATAGGTACGGTGAATATTTGGAACTTGCTGAATCTCCTGCTAAAGTATATCACGGTAAAAGACAGGCTATTGATTGTAGGATGTGGGAATTCATCCCTTGGGCCAGAGTTATTTCGTTCAGGAATTACGTAAGTTACTACCTATGCATGTATTTTGTTTGACCTACATATTTGCTACATCGTGCTTGTGCCATGTGTAATCATTTAACCAATTACAAATTTTCATGGAATCAGATCAACATTGATATAAGTCCAGTTGTGATAAATCAGATGGCAAAAATCTATCCGAATGTTGAATTTAAAATCGGAGATGTGACGCAATTGGAGTTTGAAGTTAGTTGAAATGATCATCAACAACAAATCATAATAGTACATAATAATATGGTTCAATGTGTTTTAACATGAAACGCATGAAAGCTTATTCATTTCTTGTATTGCTTTGACAGGATTCGTCCTTCTCAACAGTATTAGATAAGGGAACGTTTGATGCACTTTGTCCAATTCCCACGGATAAGAATTCTAATGCCCATAGTGAACCTTCGAAAGCAAATAATACGGGTTCCATAATGCTTCAAGAAATTAGTAGAATTATTAGTTCAAGAGGACGATATATTTGTATATCTTTACTGCAACCTCATGTAGCTTTACGATTGTTGTCACATTTTCACTCACTTGGTTGGATGATTAGAGTACATCGATGTATTGACGCCGAAAAAAGAACTGAAGAAAAAAGTTCCGAAAATACGCACATTTTCCCCGTTTTTATGATAATTTTCACGAAAATGAGTCTTCCTGCCGGATTTAATCCTGTAAGTTTAAAATTAACTCCTACATGCATTTTGATTTGAGCAAATTACATGATGATAATTGTCATTTGGAAAGCATCAAATACAGAAGCACATTCTTCCAGAGACACTTAAATAAAATGTTCATTTGTAGGATTACATATTGTTGTAAAGGAGAGTATTCGAGTATTGTAAAGTTATCTTTTGTTTTAATAACGAACATATAAGTAGCGTGAAATTAGTTTACATATGGTTGNCTTCCAGAGACACTTAAATAAAATGTTCATTTGTAGGATTACATATTGTTGTAAAGGAGAGTATTCGAGTATTGTAAAGTTATCTTTTGTTTTAATAACGAACATATAAGTAGCGTGAAATTAGTTTACATATGGTTGATTAGTTGATACTTAAAATTACATTTTAGTCAATAATTACATTTTAGTTAATACGCAATGATGAAACTGAAAATATCATGCTACTTTTGTGTTTCTTTTTGTAGATTCTGGAAGCTAGTAATTTTACTAATAACAAATTCACACGGTTTAACACTCTAGAAGAACTATTGGAACACGTAAAGGAGCAACAAAATTTTGCAGTTGTGAAAAGAGGCTTAAAAACTTTGAGAGCGTTTGGTGATAAAGAACTTTCTATGAGGTTGGCATCCAGCTCTACGGGGGAAGATCGCTATGGCTTGTTTATCGTTGACATTGCGGTTTTTCTAAAGAATCCGGTTCAAAAACGATATGGTATTTTCATAGTTCCTCAAGGACGGTAAGACGCATAATATATGGACAGTTCTATTTGATAAGTATGATATATTGCATAAGTACTTCATAGAACAACAACTGACGAATGTATATTATTAAATCTGCAATATTTAGTGAATCCGAATGGTTATTTGGATGTCCAGAAGGAAGAAAACAGCTAGCTCACCAAGTTGGTTTTAGCCGTCTGGTTGTGGTACATTTAATGCGAGGTCAGCATTATGATAATTTAGAAGAAGTGCAGAAGGAAATTAATGATCCCTTGGCCTCGTTAGCCCCTGCCGCTGTAGTAGAAAAGAAGATCAAGGCAAGTAATACACTTACACGCAATAGTAATTATTTAAAAAACAGAATATAATGCAATTTATTTATCAATTAAACGCTACTTCATGAAGAGAAGAGGTTAGAAACGATAGAAAAGATTTTGCAAAAGGGTAGTTTCCTCAAAATCATTAAATGCTAAAAGTTTTTGTTTTCGTGAGTCGAAACTAGACGCTATATCAATGTCAAGGTCAATCTTTGAGTCACTTGAAGGATTAATTGCAGGCTGTAAACGTTTGTCGAACACGACTATTGCTGGTGCTTTAATAGTTTCAAAACTAGAAGAATTTGGTCTTTTCACAAAATCTCCAGCGCCAAAACGGGAGTAGGTTTCTAATGCTTCCTCATGCTTTCCAATTTTAAGAGACAATAGTTTTTTAATCGCCAGTTCCTCGGGTTTCAAACTTGATTCGCTGTTGCTCACCTTAGTTTTGTCACTAAATTTTATTTCTGAGTTAGTTGTTTTCAAGTGTTTTCTATAACGTTTTTTTTGCTTCTGTATATCTTGTTTTTCATTCATTTTTCTCATTTCTTGTTGAAGGGAGGATATTAAATCTGAAGACTCGTGGTTCTGTTTTCTCAAGTTTGTGTTTTCATTAATTAATTCTGCGTTAAGCTTTCTGGTAAAGTATACATGCATAAAAGTGTTTAATTACATTCAAAAACGCAGTGTTGTTTAAAGATATTGAGAGGAGAGCAATTTATTTTGAAACATACCGAAGCTCATTGATTTCTACTACCGAACTTTCGAATTTATCAGATACAGATGAAACTTTTCCCTCAAGTTGTTTTAAACTATTGGAATATCTGTCCTTCAACAGTTCTATATCGCATAAAGCCTTCTCATGTTTCTCACTCAAACGATCCAGCTTTTTAATGAGCACACTTCGTTTTTCTCGGAATTCAGCCTTTTCATCTGATAATTTTGTTTTAAGTTTGTCGACTTCCTCTTGTGTGTCAAGAAGTTCTTCTACTAGTTTGAAAATCCTATTTCTGTCGTTCTTGCTTATGTCAAATATCAAAGGTAATTTGTCCACTGGTGATATTGATCCTTCACACTTTGTACTTTTTAAATCTTCTCTTACTGAAGATTTTCGAAGTAATTCTACTAAAGCACTAAGATTATTGCTATCGTCCATTGTCGAAGGCTCTCATTAGAATTGTCAAGAATCCATAAAGTTAAGGTGTTTGGGTAACATTATGCACTGCAATAATTGTGTTGTTTTCGTCTAAATTTACATAGGCTCCAGTAATGACAGCTGGCAATGATGTTGGAAGCCGATGCATTATTTTGGAAGGTCACTCGGAATTGAGTTAAAATATGGTAAGAATTACGAAAATCCTTGGCTACATTTCCTTGTTCCTTGTTTCCTTCTGTATGGCCATATAAACCATATAAACTGACCCACTCATCGTTATCTTTTTTCATTGCAGCAACGAAAAGGCAAAAATCGTACAAAATACCAATCACAAACACTCTTTCATGTCAGCATCATAGTATAATGCTGATTGGCTTTGGGATGCTCAAACATTTTTTCATCTTTTCCGAAGACGATCCAAGTATAAACTGTTTGATTATAGGACTCGGAGGTGGACTTCTTGCTTCATTCCTAATAAACTTCATGTCCATGGTACGATGCATGCAAAAAACAACACTACTGTTATTCAAAACAAATTTCAATATTTCATCCGGTCAGCAAAATCTAAAATTTGTCTAATATTCAACATAATAGCTCAAATTAACTGCAGTGGAGATTGACCCGGACATTGTGAAGGTAGCCAACGATTTGTTTGGCTTGCCTAAAAATGACGATAGACTTCAAGTAGTTGTAGATGACGGACTGAAGTTTATCCAGAGCACCGGTATATAAATAAATTTAGGTTATTCCCAGTATAGTAAGAAATCTGAGAAGAATGACAATCTTCAATATTTTTCTAATTGTATTGACAGAAAAGAAGTACAATATAATTCTCGTTGATGTGGATAACAAATCCCAAAAGGAAGGGCTAAGTTGTCCGCCTCCTGAATTCTTGGAAGACTCGGAACTGGAAAAAATGAAAAGCGTGATGGATCCAAAAAAGTCAATTCTGATTTTAAACTTGGTTTGTCGCAATGAAGAGTTAAGACTACACTATTTACGAAAAATAGATAAACATTTTCAATTTATTTGTTATTATGACGTACCGGAAGAGGTAAATAGACTAGTGTTTTGTTTTTCCGATGGAATTGAGTTAAGTAGTGTTACAGATAATCTCCCTCTTACTGTAAGTAACTCAATTAAATTTATTCTCCATAATTATAATGCCGAAAATTGTTCTGCCTCACAAAAAAGTAACAATAGAAAACCTGAAAAAGGAGTAAGCACGATGAAAAGCGTAACCAAATCTTGCAGTTTCGAAGGCGCACTAGATGATATTGACTCCATTTCAAATAGCTTTAAAATTTTAACCGAAACCAACAGCTGAGCTAGATGTTTGTATTTTTAGTTGTTCAGTTTGATTAAAATTAAAAATTGTGTGGGACCGATTTGGATATGACGACGGTGGAAGCACAGGAAGTTAACTTTAACTAAACGACTTTACTTGAGTACTCTAGGTGTTGGGACTCAATAGTTTGTGGGTCTGCATCTGCAACCTATTGTTACAAAACCAAGTTCAAATTTATGCTTCTAACGGCACATTGTAGACGTTTCTAGTTTTATATATTATAATAACAATCGGAAACGTATGGTAAACCGGATGGTGGAAAAAGTTTCGCTATGTAAATACGTGTACGTACGTTAGCTACGACTGACTGGTCTTCTGTGTTTGGAAATAATATTCATGTTATATTAGCAAGCGTTTCGTGGCACTGGTAGCTAAAGGATTTTTAGAATCAAAAAGGCAACATTACATCTACAAAATGTATTGATGATCTAATGTAGGACCCATTGACGATAATATTATAATCATTATAGAAATAATAAAATAATACTGCTGTTAACATTAGCACGATTATAATTCTCTTGTGCATGAAACATTAAGAACCTTTCAATAAATTTAAGTCAGATTATCTGAACTAGAAGCCGTTGGGATCTGTGCATGATGTATTCCTGTTTTATCATAAATTTTTTTTGTCGTCCTCAATATTATGATGAGTGAAATTATTCAGTTACTAACGGTAAATACATTTAAAATATCTACAGAAGGTAATAATTACTAACTTTTCATTTGCGCATATTATTGCTCAGCTTATTAGTAAGGGTTTTGGAGAATCAACAAGCACCGATTTTACTCCACACATTAAAAATTCGAATCTGGTGTTATTAAGTTAAATTACATTGCACACAGTGATACATAGAAGAAATACCAGTTGCTGTACCATTTATCATCCACACAACTCAACCCACAAACGGTATTTAAAAAACCTACACATCAACTGACTAACGCATTTTAATAAAACAAATAAATAAGATTTAACTGCTAATAGAGATATGATTGGACATGATTCATTTCTGTTTAGTATCTGTGCATAATACTTGAATTAATTTTACAGTTACTGTTCCATTTAAC
>JAHZMZ010003084.1:0-20992 GCA_027743805.1 Lepidocyrtoides sp. E14 | reverse complement strand
GTCACATTGAGAATATCATACCCGTATTGTTTTTCTACCACCGTGGTAGTAGAGAACATACTCATTAGTTCTGTTAAACAGGCATATAATAGTGAACACTCCTTCAGCTACCTACGATGCAAAAAACGAAATGAATATAAAGTTGAGTGAACGAAAGGCACGGAATTTTTTTGTAAAAGTCAATATGATGATCCTTACTTTTGGAATAAATGTTCTCACACTTTTGCCATGCTTCAACTCAATAAGTTCCAAGCCTCCACGACCAGGAGCATACAAACCATATTTTCCATCTTTAGTGCATTGGCCACCCCATTTGGGCACAGAACGAATAAATTTCTTTGTACGAACATCAATAATGTTTCCTTTGTCTGAATCAATTAGAGCGATCTAAAATAAGAAATTGAAATTACACCGCATGAAAGTCAATTTGTGCAACCAGGAACAAGAACAATGATAAATGTAGCAAACTGTAGCATAACATATGTAATCTTATTTAAACCTGTGTTGCTTTTCTCGGGACAGGAAGCAACGAGATGTAATCCTTGAAATTTTGGTATTTCAATATTATTTTATGCATAAGTTGGCCAGTTTTAGCATTGAAAATGTACAGCGTGTCCTTCAACTTTTCAAATCCAGGGCCCACCAACAGGGTTTCATCAGAAGTTGGGATTACATCCCTCAGAGATTTTATAGGGAAATCAAATTCATAGAGCTTTTCTCCATTAGGCATACTACGTGCAATGACAAAAGCTCTGAAAAGAAAATATGATAATTTTTAAACGCTCCTTGTTAGAATAAATGTAGGATCTGTAAAATTGCAAGGAAGCACAATATTTACTTTAACTCAGCACCACCAGTTTTTGAAACGGTTATTGATACTGTGTCCTTTTCAATGAAAAATATTTGCTTTATACTTTCTTGCGTTTCCTTATGCAATACTTTCCCATCCAAGCACCAAATAAGAAAAAAGCCCGATTCTGCCGAAACAATGTACCTTTTCATGACAAGAAAACGGTATAAAAACAAACGGTAAAATCTTCCTGATAAAGCTATGCATAACAAGTATAATGCACAAAAATTGTATTTCATTGCCGAAATGGTTGGCAAAAACACCTTACATATTATTACATCTTACCTTCCATCTTTTGTAATTACAGCATGGGTAACAATTGCTCCCAGTGGGGAGTCTGCCAATTTACCTATTAACTTCCCAATTCTCAAGTCCCATAACCCCACACAGTTTCTTGTTGCGGTTGCTGCTATATATGCATCAGGAGATATACTGGAATATCAAATATACTTTTATAGAGTTAGAGCTACCCATTTCAAAAATATCTGATGATGACATTCATTTAAAATCCTGGGAAATTTATAGGGCCAATTTGTTACCTGATTGCGTCAACTTGCAGTTCATGCCGATCAATGACGTGAACCTGTTCAAAAATATTATTTATATTCCAGACTTTCACCGTTCTATCAATGGACGAGGTTATCACAGAATTCCAGTTGCCAATTGTCAGACTTTGAATTTTGATAATGCGCCCAAAATGGGCGTCCAAATTTTTGAGCAGTTCTCCGTTTGTCATGTCCCAAACGTACAAATTCTTTCTACAATCATGTTTGATTATTTATTACACAGTGAAATTACCGTAATACTTTAGCAATAATTCATGAAAACATTTTTTCTGTTTAGGTTTCGTACCTAACGCCAGCTATTGCATAAATCGCATCTTTTGATAAGACACAAGAATTAGATTCCAATAGCTTGGTTGATATGTTTCTAATTCCTTCCGGCAGTAAACATGTCACCATTCGCCCCGATTCCAAATTCCATACCTTTAAAAATTAACGATAACCTTTAGCTGTAAGGTCTACTTGGATAAAATATGCATGCGTATAACGTGTAGGTAATAAGTAGACGAATACATAAACTATGAAGCAATACAAAATTTACTTTAAAGCCAAACATGAAAGTTCCCACGATGAATTTCTCATCTTGAGAGAACAGCAGCTGTATAAGTTTATCATCATTGCCCTCATAAACTCTCGTTATTTCCCATTGCAAGGGAGATTTTGTCATTGTTAGTTCAACAAGAAAACTTTCATGAGCTTCTACCAAAGTATAAATTTTGTCCCGGTCCGCTGTTATAGCTAACGCCCTGAAGTAATAAATACGTAGAAAAAATATTGTCACAAACCACTGGTTCAATTGGAATGAAAAACATAAAAATGTTTGGGTTTAGGTTCAACCAAAAAAGCGCAAGACACATTTGTTCAAGTAAAACAGTAGAACCATTCATACAGTTGTGTGATACAACTACTTGTAACCTTTCAATTAACAAAGTTCATTCATAAAAATGGTTATTCTACTAAACCCATGAAACTCTAAAGGAGTTGCTGCCACTCCGTCAATATGAGTCAACCACTGCATCTTTGTATCGTCCAAAGAACCGCTCCATAAAACAACAGTGTAGTCTTGAAGGGTGTCAAATTGCATTTGAAGAATGGGTTGTAGTTCGTGTGGGTGAATGTTCTTTTCCTCAATTTCTCCATTAATACTGTTGAGGAAAATAAACAACTTTACTACATGTACGTGATATTACGTTATATTACTATAATATTTAAAAAAATCCATGTAAGTATGTATGTGGATGGCATGTGATACTAATAATAATAATAATAAGGAAAAAGTATGTGTATGAACGTACTTGAATAACACCCATGAATGGTGTCCATAAACCACGAGATGAGTATTGAGTAAGCTTAGGCCTGTGATGTTTTCCATGTCCTCAAGAGGATTCTCAAAAATTTGAAATTCATTGGTAAGCATGTTAAGAAGAATGGTTTGGTTTATGTTGGAAAATGCAGCACAATATCTGTTATCAGGAGAAATGACAAGTCCCTGTAGAATTCCTTCAATGTTTGGAATAACTTCACGTGACATGTCACTAGTAGATAGATCCCAAGTTACAAACTTGTTTGAAATGGACACAATGTAACGAAAATCGGCGGTTAGTTGATAGCCGAAAACAGCAAACTGGTGACCTTCAAGGGAATACTAAAAACAGACAAACCTTTTTAAAACATGTGCACCATTTTTTATCCTGACAGTGTCATTTTTATTGCTGGCATAAATACGTAAAGGTTTCAATTTTGAAAGATGCACACATAATACACTTTTCTTTGTTCATTGCGAGAAGTGCAAAGATACAATGTATTGTTATCTGTGTATACCTTTAAGGGACCTCCCGGTGTGTGAAAGCAATGAGAAGCGGGCATCAAAGCATTATGGTTCAATCCCTCAGAATCACATTGCTCCAACAGTTTTTTTACATTTGGATACGAACCCATTTCAGGAAGAAGCCGTCCAACCAATTGAGGACCCAGCATTTGAGGATGATTCATCAAGATTGCACCACCCAGACGTAGAGCGTCAGCAACCAACATGATTTCTCTATCGATTATTATTGGTACCACGATAACGGAAAATCATATTAGTCCAACTATTCATTTCATTTTAAACAGTTGCTACAGATCAGAAACATGCAATGGAACTGCAGTGTCATTCTACATGTTTTTAAGCTTTTTATTTTTCTTGTGGACTACAGACATTGTAACATGTTTCCCATCTCATTCCTTGTATTTTATTGTTGGTAACTTTAAAATTAAAACCTTGAATTGCATAAACAACTAACCTTTTCAACTTCTTTACTTGTCGCGGAGTTTTGTTCAAACTGACATTCCCAAAGCCACAATCCATAAATCCATGCAATTCAAATTATTTTGGCCATGCAAATATTGGCATCAAGCATCATACGCATCAATACAGAAAAGCATGCAACATTCAAAATTATCTGCCTTCTTTTACAAGTAAACCAAGCTTTTAGCATTTCAATCCTTATGGCTTTTTTAAATCAAGCTCAATAACCACAAATCATTTACGACAAAATGTTTACAAATAATTCATACACAATCATGCATTTCCAGACAAAATGAACACTACCTGGCTGAATCGCGATCTTCCATATAAGAGCAAGCGTCTTCAAAATCGCTTAAACAAGATTGAAGTGGGCACGAAGAAATTTTCGCGTGCAGCCACTGATAGTTAAAGAGTACATGTTCATTCAAATCATTAAAGCGCTTTGCCCTCACAAGATGATAAGGTAATTCACCAAACTATGAAAATGGGAACACAAATAAACACTGTCATACTAAATATATGACGACTTGCATTAAGCCATGGTTAAAGGAAAGTCAAAAGTCAACTAACCTTCCTCAAATTGTATCGTGAAATTTTGCCATCCTTTCCAACAAAAACTAATGGCTGAAGAGGTACTTTCCTATCTGCGGCTGCATTTCTATCCTTAAGTCCAAAACGATGACGTTGGATTTCAGTGTACATAAAAGGCTTAGGGTTTCCTCCTCCCCAAATTCCCAGAAAGTAGTCAGCAATTGAAGAATGAAAGTAGATTGACATTGCTTCCTCTTTAAAGTACCTCTCTTTTGCGGCATCTCTAAACTGTCTGTGATGAAAGGGAAGTTTTAAGTACTAAACTAGCATTACTAGAAAATTTGTAAATTTAATTGTCCATAGTACATTTTTAATGATGAACCAACCTGTGATACCAGCTTAGAACGGAAACCCCATCAGCCTCACGTTCAGACAAATAATTTGGCAAATCGTTTCTGATACGTGTCCATAATAATGGTGGAATTCTTCGCACTGGTGGCAAATGATACTGATAAACATCATCAAGCACCTTGTCATCCATAGAAATCAAGTCCTCCAGTTCCGTTTCAGACAGACCACTTTTAGCTGCAGTGACGTACGCTAGTGCATGAGTAACCAAAAGTCTGCCATGCTAAAATTCGGGTTATAAAAGCCAAAGAAAAAAAGGAGAAAAATATGAGAGTTCAGATAATTATAGTTAATCAATGCCGTACACATTAATGCTACTCTTTATAAAGCCCTTGTTCCAACCTGCATCTCAATTCTCTCGAAAAGCTTAAAAATTGAATCCATCACATTAGTTGCAAGAAGAGTATCATTGGGTTTAGAGTAGCTCTTCCAACGGCAGGTTTCAGCAAACACAAGTTTGACAAAAATAGGCAAACTGCATTCCGCCAAAGCATTGCAGACCACACGCCACTGATAATTAGTAACATCCCTGTTGGCTGCCACCAACCATCTTCGCATAACTTGTGTGGCCAACTTTTCCCCAAGTGCAGTCACCTCAATAAAGCTATCCTCGTTATTCAAAATACGTCGCAGGAGGACATAATCCCGAGAGATTTCAGGCTCATCCGGTTCGTACACACAAGAGAGTACAATCTTTAGGGGTAAATATGCAGAAGACCAAGTTTTAAGGAATACCCGGTAGCTAACCTTACTTTTAAATGTAAACAGCCCATTATCGGTTTTTGAATGCTTTTACCTTGCAATGTTTCGGAATTTTTGACGGCAGCCATGTAAGTTTGTTGGCACCGCTTGCACCTGTTAGCTGATCAACAGAATCAAGAAATACGACAAGTGGCTGTTCCGCCGTGCCATATGTTATAAGCTGTTTAAAATGAGCCGTCAATGGCACCAAATCATCAGGGATTTCCTCCATTGGTAGCATAAAATTATACGAAATTTGTTGACACAATGATATCAACATGGGAGCCAACGCACTAGAGTCGGGAGTCGTTCCTAAAAATCTCAAAATCAGTAAAGGCACTGCTTTTCTTTCAGCAAACCAAGGAAAGCACATGGCAGTTTGTTAGGTCATATATTGGGAAAAATAAACAACGCAATAATGAGAAATCATGTAACAGTAGGGCATGTTCAAAATTACTTGTGTAAATGTAAGTAAAATGAATGTTACTTTTGCATATTAGAAGCCTCAATTTTATTAGGTAGTCGTTCATCTCTCAAGTTGCCCAAAAGTCTGGCAGCTTCGGCATCAATGCCTCGGTTGATGATGTCAATGAAATTTGATGCTTTTTTTATGTTTTGTAAGTTGATATTATTTATGTAGCGGACGTAAGCAATGCAATGTGCTTTTGTATTTTCAACGTTCAAAACACCATTGATGACTTCTCTCTCAGTGACTACAGACCAGATTAAAGGTTTGCATTACCAAGTTATTCTGGGGTTCATGATTATACCAAGAGTATAAGCCAACTTTCAATCTTCAAGCATTTATATTATATTGGGTATTTAAATCTGATCTACCTGACATGAAATAATTGTGCATTTCCTCATGCGTCATCTTCCCATTTACGAAGCACATGTGAGCTGCTTTCCTGAGTAGTTTCTGCATTTTTGTCAGTGTATCCCACCAGATAGCCTGGTCTTGACTTTGTAGTTTGGGAACACGCTTAAAATATGTTTTTAAATAACGATTTTGGTAACGAATTTGGCGAAGCATTTATAAAAAATATTTTGAATAATATTATTCGTAATTGAACACCTTGTTATTAAAATTGACCAAAATTGTAGAAATTGGTTGCAAAATCATCACGGGAGGTACAGCATTGGTATCCTTTTTGTACCAAAGGTCAAGCAGATACGTATCTACCCCCATTTGTTGAAGTGTTTCCTTTAACAAAAGCAGCTCAGACGCCAAAATGTAAGTAGGAATGGGTCGATAGCCATACTTTTGCCCAAGAAAAACCTACAGTACAATTAATTTAGCAAAAGTAGCTGTAGCTCATTCCAAGAAAAATATATTCATGAAAACCGTATTAACCGCAAATCCATCGAGATGAATAAATTTGTACGCGTACTTATTTATAACCTATCAGAGTCCGCTATTTTATTACATTGTTCCTTTTTAATAATATGCGCTTTGTCCTAATGAATAGTGATGCGATGACAGTTGGAATAACAGCGTATTATTGACGCTTAAAATTAAAGGAAATGTATATTAAGCTTCTTCAAAGTGAAAGTTGGAAAGAGCACGGTAGTAGTTTGGACGAAGTGGTCGTCATGAGTTGTACCAGCCAGAGACATACCCGGCTTCTCTCTATCTCCTTAGTGTACATAGTCGATGGTGAAAGTCACATATTCTGCCTATTCACTCTGTCTGTTATAATGAAGTTAACTAGATCATAGTAAATTATCACTATATTCCAGCTGTTTATAAGAGAAGAAAGTGTGCATAATGACTATTGCATTGATCTGTAACATTCAGTCCCACCACCGGAGTCCTACTGCCCGAATCTTGATAAAAATAGCAGTATATTTTATGTTTATGTTGTTGTAAAGCGAACAAATAATGAAACGCAAAAAAACCTATCCATATCACCGTCTATAACAACAATATGAAATGAAATCCTTCCTGATCTCTTGTTCTTGCGTGTGTGATGGAAATTTAAGCTGGTGTTATAATGCAAACATTTGTATCAACTTATCAACATCAAACTTCTCAGTGATCTCCAACATTGATATTTTTAATGAGAAGAACCTATGCTTGAAACAGTGATAAGGAAAAGTCCATGTAAGGAGAAAAGAAACCAAATTACCACAAAATTTGGACCCATTGACAATCTCTGGCAATTAATGATTTCTCGCATGCACAATTCAGTGGTCATGTGATCGTCAGTTGCTTCGTCTCTCACACCCCATCGCATATCTACTACCTGTATAATCAAATCAATTTACAACAATGTTACGTCTCCCGCATAATTATAAGTCATGATTTGTAACACGTTGTCAATTCAATGCTTGACCTGAAACTCCAGTCCATGCTTTTCTCTACAATACTCCTTTATTTTTGGATAAACTTCTGCCATCAAAGTGTTTCTTTCCAGACCAGTATCTAAATATTTTCAACAAAATTGTTGTAAAAATGAAATTTTGCATGGTAAAGAATTTCCAACCCCCTATAACAAAAAACTATATTGCAGAAAAGAAAAACCATCGCAAAACAGATCCCGTTACTACTGTCCTGGCACTGGTGGGGCAAGATGAAAAAGCTAATTTGTAAGGCTAGCCTGATAATGTTTCATTTTCCTTACCTGTGAAAGTTGAACTAGTGAATATTCTAACAATTTTTGAACTCACTGGTGGCAACTCTTCCAAACAACCCGCAAACACCCTGTCGATGGTCCTATCGTCCATCTTTAATAATTATTAATTATGAATATACTGGCACTTCAATACAATGCTGTGCTTAGATGAAACAAAACGGTTATTGTAACACTGCTATAAAGTAAAATTTTCCTCGATGAATTCAAAACCATTAAAGAATAGCTTGTCAGTTCTCTGGTCCTAGAAATATACAGAAAGGCTCTAGTAGCTGTGTAGCTCAAGAAGGGAAGGAAGGAACAGAACCACACACGATGGACAGACAACTTTAAGTTGTAGGTCCTTTGTGCTTCAATGAAAGACTGAAAGTTTTTCTACGCTTCCGGACAATTTTGCTTTCTCATTTCGATCATTATTGCGTGCTAGTGTTGAGCTTTCTCCAAATCATCAAGAACACACGTAGTTTCTCCAATGCTGAAAGTAAATACACAGAGAGAAGTGAGAATCTGAAAGAAGTTAAATACAGGAACACCACCCAAAAAATATATGCATTATTTGATCTTTTTTTCATACATAGGTCAATTCATATATTTATTTATTTTCTCTTGCACAATTCATAACCAAAGTTTCAAATCAAATTTAAAGTGTGAGTCAAGCACTAAGGTTAACTACTCTATCTAAGGACAAAAAGTCACAGTCATTCATGCCTCAAAATCAGAGTTAATGCTGCCCATACACATAATTACTAATTACATACATTTTTGCAATAAGGCCGTGATGGCTGGTGAAAATGCACTTTTCTTTTCATCAATCTACAAACTTTGTGCTTTCCTACTTTCCTTGCGTTGTTGTCAAATAATCAGGTTTTGTATATTAGAAAGAAAAAGGACTGAATATTGAATGGTGAGTAGTGAGCTATTGGGATTTGAGAGCTCTCTCCTGTGAATAATCGTATCGTATGCTATGGTTGATGGTAGATACTTACACTTACTTCTCAGGGTGAAGCGAAGACTGAACGGAATGGTTCACCTAGAATTTTTACATGCATGTTTACAAACAAGCATTTCATTTTCATGCATCCTTTGTGTATTTACCATTGACCATGTGTTCGTAGTTCGTGCTCTATTCATCGACTGGTCAATTTACTAAAGTTTAGAAGTTTATAAGCTCGATTGTAGCAGTTGATGTCTGGTTTTGACATTGACAGTATCAATTTGACACACAACTGTGAACTGAAAGAAACTGACAAGTTAGCAGTGCTAACGCAAACCTAATGGAATAGTAGGGTCTTACTAGAAATTAAAAAATTGCACCTATTTTACGGTATTATAATGGCAATACTTTTGACATGTGAAAGTGGCTGGATCATTGACCACTTGAAATTCTTTGAAAATATAAGGGTCTCCTCAGGTCCTCGTAGCACAGCTTCAGTTCTGTCAAACGAAACAAGCTGTCAAGATGAAAATGTTCCACTTTATCTCAGCTTAGACCCTGATCTGTTTGAAATAACGGAACCATTTAAAAATAAAATTAAGGGCAAGTCAGTACAAGATGGCACCAATATTCCTCTTTGTGACATTGCTAAAACTGTGAAATCACTCTTTGAGAACGTTTTTAACGATCCTCAGTGCCAAAATATTTTCCAGACTGAAATTCTGGGAAACAGTACTAATAAATCTAAAAACGACAGTGGGGAACTAGTAGGTACTACTACTGCATCAAAAAATTTCAGTGAACGAGAGTCAGCATCTTGGCCCAAGAATAACTTTATTGCGGTTGGTGCCTGCCAAATTTTTTTTGAGAAAGTAAAATCATTGGAATTACCTCACTTCTTTGGCAAAAATCCTTTTCACGATTCAGCAGTTTTAAGTAGTGTTGCAGATATACCTAGCTATCAATTTCTTTTCCCATCAGAGACCAAGTTTTATTGCAACAACGTCCTAAATATGGAAAATGTTTTTCAAGAAAATGGGGAAATAGGATTTGATTTGATTGTAATGGACCCTCCTTGGTGGAATAAGTTCATAAGGAGAAGAAAACGGAAGCAGCATGAGGCAGGGTACAGCAAATTTAAATGTATCATTAAACCTAAATCGTGATTTATTTCGCATGAATTACTTACACACACAAAACAAGTGTATGCTGATTGCTGCCTATATCTATATCTGAATAATTTAGATATGAAATGTTAGATGACGATGAACTGGCAAAACTTCCAATCAAAAAATTCCTAAACAAGGACGGAATCGTAGTGGTTTGGTGCACCAATGCTAAATCGCACAAGGAAAAGCTAATTAATGACATTTTTCCGTTGTGGGGTGTGGAATATCAGGACACGCTATATTGGCTAAAAGTAAATACCTACCCAAAACATAATGTTTTCTCATGTTAACATTTTATAAATATCAAACTTTGGGTAGCTGACTGGTATTCATTCTTATTATGCAATTTTCAGGTGACAAAATCAGGAAGACCTATTTGCCCCTTCAATGTGGAAACTAAAAAACAGCCGTACGAAACTATAATATTCGGCAAAGCAAGAAATGAAACCGTAAAACTTTCATCGCTACAAGCTTCCGTTGAGAATCCCACTGATAGCTGTGGTTCTAAAGTAATTATAAGCGTTCCAAGCAGTATCAATTCCCATAAGCCCCCACTTGTAAATATTTTAAAGCAAATGTATCCTGACAAACCCTTTGATAGGAAGCTAGAAATTTTTGCCAGGTACCTGATACCTGGCTTTGTAAGTTATGGAAATGAAGTTGTAAAATTACAACACGAGATTTTATACAAAATGCACAAAAGTTTATAATTGTACTTAGATCTGTTTAAAATAACGTTTCTCGTGTGTTCATGTTTTTCTTATAAACTATTGTGTCCTCCAAATATGCCTTTATATCGAAAAATATAATAAATATGTATATTTTTACATGTGCATTTCCATTTTTTTTGCATTTTACCACATCCCCTCTGAGAGATATGTATCTTCTCTTAACTATGTATGTACTCATAATACTCATATTATTGTTTTCTTGCGGTTTATGGATGGTATAGCAGAAAACTGGAATTATAGTAATAAAATTTATACAAATATGTATAAAAATATACCTAGTAAAGTGAGTGTTCAGCTTATTCGGTTTTGAGATTTCCAGTCCAACCCTTGCCATGATTGCTCTACTGACGTATTTAAAGCATATAATATACAAAAGGAAAAGAAGATTATAGTATATTTTATTTATTTGTACAGCAATAATTGGTATTTATTGTTACAGTATCTGTGAGGGTTAACATTAAGAGTTGTCTTTCCCTGCTGTTAAAATTTAAGAGCAAAGATTAGTATTAAACTGGTAAGTTCAAGTTCAGCTATGCTAAAAAAAATTTGAATGGCTAGCAAAAATCTACGTAATCATGCTGAATTCTTTTAATATTTAAAGTGAGCGTGTTTTATGGGTTCAACCAAAACGCCACTCCTATGCAAGAATGGGGAATCTTCCACTGAAGGAACTTTTAGCAGGAGTAATGAATCCAGTAATGACGATAAATCAGCGTCAGATCCCTCCCGGGCTACAAAAGCCTTCACCAAGATGTTCGCAGAAGTTGCTTCAATTGGCGAAACAGCAGCCAAGAACATTGAGGACCTCATGAAACGTGGGACCAACGTGGAAAAATTAGAGGAGAAAGCGAACGAATTGGAAGCAGGTGCGCAACTATTCGAAAAAAACACGGCGAGAATTTCTAAGCACTATGAGGAAAAAAATAAACGCTACAGGAAAATATTGGTACTTGTTACATTTTTTCTTTTATTAATCACTTTAATTTTTATTCTTGTAGCCATTTATACTTAGTAAACGATTATAAGCTTTCATTGATTAAATCGATTGGTTGTTTAGTTAACTAGTGGCACGTCGTAAGTAAATGCGCAAATAAAGTACCTAATGCGTATGCGTATAATGCTGGATTAATTATCGTGTATTGCTAACAGGGTTGTATGTTTAAACTAATCAAATTAACAGCTAATAACAAAACCGTTGCGTTATAATGAACCACAAAAATTGCAAGATGGGACATGACAGTGAAAAGTCCCAGGAGTACTAAGCTGGTCACTGGTCTAAGCTTAAAGTACACACAAGACAATGGAAAATTTAGGGTAAAATTTCCAGGTGCACAAGATTCAGGTGTAACTTCATTAGGTCTCGACAGTCTTCAGAGATCTGTTTTTTACAGAAAAACGGGCAGTTAGTTATATAATTATGCATTTATTCATTACAATAAACAATCAAAATTGAAATTATGTTCATTAAACTTACGTCTGCATCCGTAATAGTCAAGCTGGTCACAGTTTTCAGAAATATTAGAGCAAACGAACAAGAAAAATCTGTTACACGGTTGATTTGGTGGCCTTCGATGACTAATTTTCGTAACTCTGTGGAATAATGGCAAAAAAAGTCGTGATCATATTGAGATATTCTTACATACTTACTGAATATTCATCATCATGTATATATTCCACATGTTCTGTCCAAACACTCTATTAAATAAAGAGTCCCTTTAATATATATTACTGTACTTTTCAAGCTGCAAATTGAAGGGTCGGTTCGAATAATCTCGAGCACATTGGCATCCACCCTAGAATACAAATTTTCCTTACAAATCTGTCGATAAACCTCCACCGGGATTCCGGTCAAGACCTATATAGAAAAAAATTGCGCTCAATTTTAGCCCGTCTGTAAAACAACTTTTTTTATACCATTGAAACTCGATCGCAAAGTATTACCGAATCAATGTTTCTGTTTGAAATCGACAGAGTTAGGTAAAGTTCTTGAATATTTGGAAGAAACTCCCACATTGCACGAATAATTTCATTGCTCGAATCCGTCGATTTGAGAATTTTCAAGTTTGGAAATGATTCTGGCAGCTTGCGAAACATTATTACGCTATCTAATTCGTGAGTTATTTCCAATTCTACAACAGTATCTGCAGAGCCGGTAGATTCGGGGTTAACAAAATCACTGTAACTGTGTATGCAATAAGGTGGACTCCCTGGAAAATTGCAAGTTTAGAATCAAGACAAAGTTATTCACTTGAGTCATCTTAATCCTTAAACCCTGTATTAAATATTAGTGCAAAACGATTTACTACCTTGTTCATGCTGGAAAGACAATTTTCGGAGATAGGGGAGTTGCTCTTTAAAAATCAGCGGATAAAATAATAAACGCCTGTCATTCCATGGTCTCCTAAACTTCAAAACCTTCAATCTTGCCATTCGAGGAAATGAAACTACTAAATTTTCGGCATGGTTCATTACTCGATAATCTGAAAAGTGAAGTTCCTCCAGTGTAAAGCTAAGAGTAGTCAAAAGCGACTTGACGGACTCGGGCGCAGTAAGCGTATCGAAATACTCAATACGAAGCATTCTTAATGGAAACCGTAATCGTGTTAAGTAAAGTAGATTCTCTTCAGAAATTGACTCCAATCTCAATTCCCTTAATTCAATACGCTTTTCCTCCAAGCTCTTCAAAGCAGCAGCTACTAAATGCTGGCATTCGGTATAAACTGATAGTTTTGACAAATTGGGAGCCATACTAATCAAATCATGAATAAGACCAACAGAATATGTTGAATCCATTCTATTGTCGGAAGCCATGTTGTCCCAAACCTTCAAGTGCTTCAATTTTTTCAGTTGAGGGATTTTGCTTCCAGGAGGAAACAGAGATCTTTCTTTGGTAAGTTTCAATGGTAGTCGCTCTACATCTAACTTCTCCAGGTGTGGAACACGAAGTAAAAACAAATCTCGCAGCTCTTCAAGTGATATCTCACAAAACTGATTAGCAAAGCATAGAGCAATATGAGTAATGACGGGTCCACAAATTGAAAAAAAGTCCTCTACTGCCGCTCGGTGTGTATTGACAACAAATAGGCCAAAACGAAATCTTGCAAATGGTATGTCAGAACTGGTGTCCATCAGTTTGGCAAACTTTGACAAATTTTCAATGTTCCGATAATTAATTCCAATCAATTTTCGTTTACGAAGTTCTTCGCTTGCTTTGTTCCACCATGAACGGCACACTAAACGACATCTTATGACATCATTTAGAGGCAATCTTTGCATTACATTTGAAATTATAATGTGGTTTAGAAGAGGATGCTGGCTGTAATCAATAGCTGGTTCCAGAACCTAAGCGAAAAATGGAAACGTGGAATAACATGCAAAATTGGGATTGTGGTTCTTCATTCATGCCACTTAAAACTTAAATAGCGTACTTACCTTAGAAGATGAAGAATCTGAGATGCGAAAAGTAGAAAGTAAATTTGGAAGTCTAATATTTTCCAGTACCTAAACAATAGATGGTTTTAAAAATGCAAACCGTCATTACCGTGTCCAACCGTCAACTACTTTACTAGATGGTATATGGAATACGATAAAAGTAATTATATAGTTTCAATAATTACTTACCTGTCTTTCCTCTAAATGCAGGCTCCTAAGCTTTTCTATTGCAGACACCAAGTTATGTATAGTTTGCTCCTGCGAAGCGTTGTTTATCCTTAGATTACGTATAATCTGAAAAATTAAAAGGAATATGAATAACTGACAAAGAATATTATGAATTGATTTACACCAATGCATTTTAACTATTTTTGAATAAATACAATCCAAATGTTTTAACTACTGAGATAACATTCTAATACCTCTTCCGATGCAATTAGTTGTCGTTTTAATGAAATCATACTTTCTTCCTGTAGATCGTCTTCTTCGGAAAAATCCTCCAAGTCCATTCCACTAAACTCTTCATCCGTCATCTTGAAATGAACAAAACAATATTCATGTCTATTAACAGAGAGCATCAAAAGTTATGTGATAATCATCAAAATGCCGACTTGCAGCTAAATTAGAGCAAACTCACCTTGTCGGTACGACTAGAATAAAATAATAATGTATACAATTGTATAGTATTGATAGCCTCAATTTGTAAATGTTGGTTTCAGGAAGCGTAATATCATCGACATTGCGTCAACTTACAAAGAAAACTAATGCAAAGTAAGTAACGATCACCCAATTTCATAATCTCAATAAAATGTACAGGTACATTTTAATTTTTGAATGGGACCCACTTTTATTAATTCAGCGGATATATTTACAGACCATTTTGCACCTTTCCCATTCATATTTATTCTCTAAGAAATACTCATCTATAAAAAAGTACATGTGTGTAACGATATATTGATATTATACTGTTATAATATATTTTTTGCCTCCGCACTCCACTACTCCACACATTCACCAGCAATAAAAATCTAATCATGTTAACGTGAAGAAAAAAGGAGTAGTGAGAGTGAGACGCGAGTCACAAGGCAGTCCAAGAAACATAATATCCTTCACAGAGAACTACTTGCAAACTTGCACTCTTTTGATGCATTGCATTGAATAGGTATGTCTTGTAGTATTTATTATTGCTATCACACACTTTGTTTGCCTGTGTAGACTATTGATAAAAAGAGTTGCACAACACACACACACACACGAAAAGCGAATAGCTGGCAAGAATAAATACTTCATACACAAGAGCATACCGACATGGAATTTTTATTTTGACTAATAGCAAAGGATATCCATTTATTATTATTTATATGCCAAACAGTATGGCACACAATTTTGGGAGTACATAGTCGTTTTTGTTGGTACACAGTGTCATGCTAAGAAGCTCCTGTTCGTAGTAATGCTGGATTATGCATATTGGTCTCTATTTTAGTAGCTCTTCATTTTTGTTGCTTTTGCTGCTGTGAACACCTTGTTTTGTAAAAAGTTTCTTTGTCAAATAATATAAACACGTTCACTTCACAGATATGTAATATGCCAAAAACCAATACAAAATTGAATCACATAGGTCTCAGCCATGGTGCAAAATCATTGAGCACTACTGGCTAGAAAATTTATAAATACACATAATCTACAATCAATTCACGCCAAATTTCGTAGAACAAGACACTTGTTCGTTTACCAATACAGAAATCTTTCATGCTGAAACAAAATACTTTTAATTCCATAATGAATAGGCGTTATCACGTCTTTGGCGTGCGCTCCTTTAGGCACATAAATTTTTATCGTTCATTGAACTATCGGAATCTCATTACAATTTTTCAACAGCTTTTGAAGGGTGTCAATCACTTCTGCCATTCTCTTTCTTTCAGCGTCATTAATGTTACCACTAGATTCTTCAGAAATTCTTTCTACAGAAGATTCCAACGTATCAAAATGAACGCACCTTTGATTGTCATCTGCACACATATCTCCTAATAAGTTTATTTCTTCGTTGGTCTCCACAAATTCATTTAACACTTCACTACTATTTTCTGGAGCGTATTCCAAAATCCGTTGAACAACTCGGGCAGAAAATGCACGAATATGCCGATTCCTGCAGTTGTGTATAAGAGCAGCCACACGTCCTAATAAGATTTTCGCAGGCGGGTTTAATACGTCATAATTTTTTGTTTTGGTCATGGTTGAAAAGATGTAATGGACAAATATAATTGAAACCAACAAAAATCTTTCCGAATTTATGGTGCAATAATAACTATTGCTCCACTCAATAAAACGCTGGAATATCTGTAAATAAACAAACACTCATTAAAAGATTCTGAAAAGAAAGCATTCTGTTTAGGCAATCAAAAAATAAAGTTAATTAGTTCCAAAATTAGTTTATTTTTCAATGGATTTTTGCAGTATTTCTCACCATCAAAATATCCCTTTCATCGAGAGATTCTAGGTCAAACAATGACATTGTGCACTGATGCACAATGGGCACTAGTTGATGGATATTTTTTGTCTTACTGACTTCATTGTTCAAATTTGTCCAAAATTGTAACAACATCTTTAAATAAGAGTACGAATTTTCACCCTTTTGAATACGAAGGAAATTCCTCAATCTTGCTATTTTCTAGGATTTTGTAATTTTGTTGAAAAAATTATTATAATAACCTCTTTACAATTTAGAGAAAATGAAAAGCGTTGTACAGAAACAAACACACTAATAAACAAAACTATGTGGAGATTTAACTAAAAATATTTACCGACAATTCAATGGCTAGTGTATCTGGAGCGTTTTTGAGTACGTTTGGTAAAATTAATAAGGACACAGGTGGAGGAATTTCATCATGTAGGAAAACGTGCACCAATTCAATAGTAACAGAAGCAGGGGCAATGCTGCACAAACACAAAAAGATTGCATACACTATTTACGGTAGTAAAATAATAAAATAATAAATTGAATACAAAGTGTGGAAGGTGAAAAATGGAAAAGTAAGTAACGTGCCCAAATGGTTTAAGACAGCCAAAGAGTTTGACTACTAACCTTGCAATAAATCCGTAAATGTCTGCGAGAAAATCAAGAATAAGAAAATTTGAAGTTTCTTCCCATTTGGAAAATAGGTATTTTCCAAAAAATTGCTGAAAATTATTGAATTCATCCTTGCTAAATGTTGAGACAAGGCGACAAATAGTTGGGAAAATTTGCTTGTCCAGCAGTTCCGTTATCTCGGCGTCAGCTTCGCGATTCAAGAAAATGAAAAGAAAACAGTCAAGCAATAAAAGAGAAAAAAAAGAAAGATTATTGTCACACAAATAAATTGACGTTTCTGCAAGTTAATTGTAATTAAATAGGCCCTTCTTATTAGAAATAAAAAATACAATTAGCAAATATATTGTTTCTTACGATTTCCACTCCAGTCACCAATCGCATCCAGCATTTCCAATATGTATACATGAGCCTGCCTATTCCTGGTGTTTGGTTGAGGTATCAATGCTTTGACTATTTTGAAGATGAACTTTAGTCTCTTCAATACAACAGCATCTACTTTGGCTTCAGTTTCTGCCAAGTTAACTACTACGCTCTCCATCGCGTTGGGAGAATCAAATTAAGTGTCTGATGGTTTTTCAGTTTATTGCACGTACGCACGCACGACGGCTATAACCGTCCAATTATTTGCTTTGGGTAATTACTTGAATAGAATATGATTGCTGAATGCTGACACTGACACTTGTACTTCTCACTCAGGTAGAAACCACAAAATTCATGTCAGCAGTCAAAGTTCACATAATATGCATTATGCTATCCACGTAGGGTTGGGTTTCTCGGCTGCATGTAGGCTGATTAATCATTGTTATTTGACAGACAATAGTCGCATTTTGTGACTCACAAAACTGACACTTTTCTGACAAGTTTTCTCATTGACTTGACATTGATAAATAAGACCTTACTCGCATTGTTTTTAATGTTTTTGGATATCATATCATAGGGCTTCTTTCATGACATATCATAGACACGCACGATGTCGGCCGTAGGACTGATAACAGTTTTAACTTGACTTGACCAAATTTCAAATTATCCAGAGCAGAAGAGAGTACATATATGCGTGTTCAGAGTTCAGATTTAGTAATTGCATGCACAAAAGCAAAGGGTTCCCTTACCCGCCACTAAATACAAAAAGATTATCAACAAGCTGTGAATTGTAAGAATAAGAACATTCATTCATATTCATATTATTCCATGTAGTGAAGTAGTAATGTCTGAAATTCATACGCATACATACTTACGCCATGCCATGCTATTTCCATTATCCATAATCCATACACACTACACACCGTTGCGTTCCTTGTTTCTTCTCCTTCCATTCCAGCAAGTCGCTCTTATCAAGGACGCTGGCGCTGCGCTGCTCCTACCTATTTCAGCATCAGCACTGGACTCAGGACAGGACTCACTGTCAACTTCTAGCAAATGAAGTTCGCTGCGCTGGCATTGGGTTTTTTATTTATGTATTTATCATGTAAATACGGACGGACCGTCTGTTATCTCTAATCTCTGTCCTGTCCTGTGTCTTGCCATGATTAGGTAATTAATTATCATCATTGATGAATTCATAATCAATGCAATGGCAAACGGCAATGGTCAAATGCACATCATATTATATATTTTTATCATTTTATTGAATAAATTTTATTCGTTTCATTCAACAGCTTTGTGAAAAAACGAAGTGTAAAACGAAAAATTAAAAGTTCAAGCGATAATATCTTGCATATGTCTATAGTCTATATCCAATCCAGTCTATGCATAAAAATTAAGACCTCAATTCAGTCTTGCATCTGTAAATTATTGTGTGATGCGAAGTTCACTATATAAGTTTTCGAGCCAGTTATCGCTATTCACGGTTTAGCTAGAGAAGAAGAGACAGTAGTGGCATTGTCGGAATTTGGTACTGGAAACTGGGAAATTAGATCATTTTCAGCGGAAGCTGGAGGTATTTACGTTCATACAACAAGTATAATGTGTACGTTTGAAACAATTTTTTATCTAATCAATTACATAGCGTCCCTTCACTGACTCTGCATAATGTTTTGTTAGCTTCTGATAGGTAAACTGGCATTTGACTAAACGTGTAAAATGCCCAAGTACGCCACTTCCACATTAGGGCGTCAATATGTCATTGATGAAGAGCTAGATGAGCTTCCCCCTACCAGAAAGATTTTCATGGTCATTACGTTTCTCCTGGGATTATTCAGCCTGCTCAAGTTCCTTAGCCATTGGCGTAAAATAACGTCCAGGAAGGACAAAACATGTAATTATCAACCCTTGCGTTCTTCAACTGTGCGAATAATGTTGTGCTACCTTATCAGTCATATTATTCACACAGTGCATTTCGTCGATAATATTTACAGACCTGTAGACTACTTTGAGCCAAAATGGCTGTATGATCGTGTATTCATTTCAGAAATGGAAATAACTTTCTTTGCAAATTTTCCAATTACTATTGTCGGGTTATTGGTCATGGAACGATTTTCTTCCGCTGTTTCCAAAAGAAATACGGTACAAGTTGCTGACGCATGCAAGAAAATATCATGGTACATAGGTGGGAGTCTCCTAACCCTAGGTCACTACCGAACGGAACCTCCATGGAAGTATTCTTTGTCTACTACGTTTACTATTGCTGGGGAAGGTATTTCCACAATTATCTTAGCAATTTGGATGTACCGGTATTTTCAAACTGTCAAACGGTCTCAGCGTCTTCCAGATGGTCAAGAAGAGGAAGATGGTGATAATGCTGATTACCTAATTTCGGGGAAGAGTACTTCAAAGCTGTTGTGACCTGTGATATGATAGATAAGATAAATGAATCGTTTATGTATTGTGGAAATAAATTGTATTGACACCCATAAGCTATAATTGATGAAGTTGTTATCATGAAATAATGGTTTTCGATCAGTAACTCGAAAAGATCATAATAAGATAAGTTATATGTCAGTATCAGTCACAGCATTAAGTAAGTGGTCAATGGTCACTTAAAAAGGGACCTTGTGAGTCACTGCCATTGGCCATGCACAACTGCAAATTCGCCACGCATGATTAAGACAAGCAATTGCTGGAATAAATGATCTATGTACACATATTATAGAGTTGTTGTTTCTCTCGTCTCGTTAAACGCTTTCCCAGTTTCCATCCTCCGGGTGCCGTTTGACAGTATCTGCCCAGTGTCCACCTCCTCGCGAACCTCATCACATCATCATATCAGATCTTCACTTGCGAGTTTGCCGTCTTCCTTCAGAACCAACTCAAAAGCAAGACTGCTCCACGAAAGCTCGCAAACACTCATATACAACCGCAGCAGTCGCGCAAACTCGCAAAGTTCTTCAAATCACTAAAATTGAAAAATAGCTTGTCTTTGGTTCATATTTACATTTTAAGTATATCACCCACTGCCCCACGACAATGCGTAGTGATAAAACGAATTACCCGTCGCAAATTATCTTGTTTCTAGAATCTAGGGCTTTCCCACAGGTGCCTGCGCTTCTATTTGCACAGTTTCATCATTTGTAGCTCATATACAGTTACAGTTACTATAATAATTGGACCTTTCCCGTTCGTCCGTTAAATTCGTATTCATGCAACTACTGCCCGTTCTTGCTAGTCGAGTTCGAGTACTACACTCAAA
>JAHZMZ010003083.1:0-13931 GCA_027743805.1 Lepidocyrtoides sp. E14 | reverse complement strand
TTTATGTATCTTCACATCTCTCATCTCTCTGTTCGATTCACTCTTTTTTTCCTCATTCTTTCTTTCTTCTATTTCCTTCCTTCCTTTTTCCTTCCTCCTCCAAACTCATTCATACCATATATGACTATCATTATCAAACATCCGTCATGCACTTTTACTGACGGTCGGTGATGGTGGTGGATTTGGATTGGATATGAATATGATTTGTCAAATGGAATGGTAAGACGAAGAGTGAGTTTTATGAAGCATATAAGTACATACATCTGCATGATGATGACGTACACCAAAAAAGTGTACATTTTTGTACTTTATTCACCAAGCAGCTCCCTTTTCACCGCCATTAAGCATGGCATCGCATTGCTCATCCTATTTATTCACAGTCAGTTTGACGGGATAAGGTATTATTATTATGATACTCACTTGAAGTGAAGAGGTATGGAAAAGGCATGATGATTATGATGATGACGACAGAATAGAACAAGACACAATAAAATGTTGTATGTATGCATGCATGCATGCATGTCAATCCATCCAACTATGAACCCAAGAAGACACATAATATTGATATCCTATCAAAACTGTCATCCGGGCATAACTTCTTTTATTTTCCTCTATCTAACATCTCTTGCCTTTTTTTCATAATATGACACAACAGCACAGGCATATCATTTATATGTATATATAAAGTGATGGGCAAGCAGTGATATATATTTGTATCGTGCTAGTGCTAGTGATATACTATAGTTTGTTGAATCTAAATTGTCAGTTTGAAAAGGAGCAAAAGTTTATAATATTGCCTGCCTTTTTCCACTCGGGAGAATATTTTTTGTGGTTTCCAATAATAGTCACAGTAATGCACCCTTTTCCTAAAAATGTTAACTTCATATTTTTGATGATACTCCTGATGTTACCTTCGTGCGCTTCAGTATGATGATGATACCTTGGAGGATGGATATTGTGAAAACTCGCATTTATGTATTTCTACATTGCTCTTTTTCATTTAACGTCACTCTCTAGAGAAAAAGCAGATAGGGAAAACAAAAATCTAAATTATTACAAAACTGCGTACTGTGGATTTTTCATGTTTGACCTTACAATAAATTGGATTTTTTTGTGTTTGGTTTGGGCACAAAAAAAAGTGTTCATGTATTTGCATTAATTTGTCGTTTTAGCAGCCCGAAAAGTAGCTCATAAAATAACATGCCGTACATATTTTGACCATTTCGGTAGAGATAAAGAAAAAACGACTTCCCAACTTTTTTTTTTTGGCTGTAAAGCATCTTCCTACCTTTGCAGTATGAAAAAAAAGTTTTTCATGTGTACAATCGATTTGCATCTTTTATTGTGGAATATTTGTTTCATACGTTTTTTTTCCATTTGCATTTTCACTCAAGTAGAACATGAGGTTGGGGAATTAAAAACCCATCTGAATGAGCGTACAGAAGAAGGACAAAAAATCCCATTGCAAAGCCAATTCTCAATTTACTCTGGCAGTAGCCGGATAACTAAACTCCTTTCCTCTCTTCCTGTTCTCCCTTTTTTCTTGCCATGACATGAATGCCACAGCCACACCTAGCAGAAAACCTTTTCCATTTTAAAAGAAATTCATCCTGTTTTTAGTACTTGGTTGTTGGTATATTCTCCTACTTTGGATAAAATACCCATTAAAGCTATTTGTTCCTGCTTATCCATCCCGTACGGCACCACCAAAAAATTTGAATTATCCTAATGTATCTTTCTCCTTCTTCCAGAAAAAAAACTACAAAACTTCTTTTCTTTATTCTCATTGTCTCCAACAGCATCTTTTTACTAGCAAAAAAATATGGAAAGCAAGCGAACGAGACAGACAGAATGAAAGAAAGGCAAGAAAAATTACACAAAAACAGGTTCAGACCTCCTTTTCCCTGCTTTCTTCATTCATTCTTCGTCGTCGTCCTCTTTTTGAATTTCTCAGGAAAAGGAATATGTAATGATATTGCGTTTAAAAAAACTATAGTCTGGAATCCAGAGTAGAGAAAAAGGCCACAACCGAATGTGCATATCTACAGCCCAGCCAAAGAGAATTGAGCTTGAGCAGCAGCAGCAAGATTGGAAAAAGAAGTAATAGTAGTAGAGAGTGAAAAAAAGGAAATGGCCAGACAAGTAAAACACAACAACAGCAAAAGGCAAAGGAGCAGTAGTAGTAGTGGAGCATCGCATCAAAACATCCCAAACACTACACACCATCTTTTTACGTGGCGTAAACTATTCAAATTTACATAATAATGCTTTGTTACAGCTACAACAGCAATGGTTGTTGTGTTGTTGTAGGTAGTTTGTAATATGACGGCGGTTACATGCATAAGAATATAAGCTGATACAGTTTAGAACAGTAGTAGTTGTTGTAATATTTGCTGCTTTACGAAAGAAATGGATAAAGCGCACAGGGTAATCACACACAACATTTGCATACGACAGACGGATATCATTTCCTGGCTCCTTAGCTTATATTATCGTCGTAGTTGTCGTCGTCATCAGCATCATGATCATCATCCAAAGAAGAATGCCAGTTTCATGTACACCTAAAAAGGTTTTTTTGCTGATTTTATGTGTTGCATCATCACATGATAAAAGGAGAATCAACAAAGAAATTTCTTCTGCCTTTTAGAAGCAGGATAACAACAGTACCTCAGTCAGTTACACAGCTCTACCTTCTTTATTTAGCGCACAACAACTCTTCAATATCAAAACAAGCTTTTGGCATAGAAAGCAGAATTTCTATTGTTTGCCTTGGCCTTTTATTTCTTATGTACAACTACATTTGAGTTTGTTGGTACCTTTATTTATTTTAGATGACTATAAAAAAGACTCCGTAGAGGAAAAAATATATATATTTTTCTCGAGCGTTTTCAAATCACATTATATGATTTCTAACTGATAACTAACGGACTTTCCACCATTTTTGATACAAAATGCATTGCAAATTACGCATGTAATTTTTTAAAACCTTTACTATTACACTTTTTATACTACCAATATAATGATATGTGAAAATGTGAAAATAATAACACTACTTCTACTACTAGTACCGTGACTTGTCTATATGTATATCTGTTTTTCTATGTGAATTTTGATGTTTCTTCTTATTGCCTTTTTATTCTTTTTTCTTGATCTTTTTACAACCATATTCTCTGAAGCCATTCTGTTTGCTTTGTGAATACAAGTATGAAAAGTTTTCTACGAAAAGAAAAAGGATACTGTTACAAGAAACTATACTAACTGCTGCTGGTGGAACTTGCTTTCATCGTGAATAGACCGTTTTGTGCTGCTGAGGAGAGAGTCGTTTGAAACATAAAAGGAAAAAGTGTACGTGATTTTCATGTGATATTATCATTATCATCATCATCATCGTCATCCCCACAGTCATCATCATATCATAATATCGTATACCTTATTGCAATTGTCATGCATATTTTAATACACTTCACTTGAGAAAACTGGTGATACGGAGTGCTTAAATATGCACACAATAACAAAGGAAAAATGACACAGGCACAACAACATCAAAATACAGGATCAGAGACACAGAGAGAGAGAGAGAGAGAGAGAGAGAGTGAAAGAAGGGGAAAGTGTGTAGTGGAACAAATGGTGTTTTTCTGGCATAAAACTTGATTTTATATTGGTGCAAGTTTTTTGAAGTATCTAGAGCAGGAGAGTAAGAAAAGTACACGCATAGGTATATCCTCAAGTAGAAAACACACCTATTACTAGAGAATATACACAGACAGATATGTACTTGTTTTGCCTAAATGCCAAACTGAACTGAAACAATACTAATACACGGCATGTGTTGCAATCATTATTATATTGACCATCTCATCATATCGCATCACATCTTTTTATCCACTTCTCCTAAATCCTCTCTTTAGTGTAACGTTACTTTAGTTTTTTGCTAGTAGTGCCACCATATCACCAAGTTTGTCGTCTTCGTGGTATCCTCTCTCTCTCTCTCTCTCTCTCTTTCTCTCCCACTTTACAAGAAGAAAAAGTAGTACAAAGCCATTGTACCGTAACTAACGCTCTGCTGATGATTTTCTCCAGAAAAAAGAGAGAAGGACGGAGAGAAAGGCTAAGACAATGCATATTATTACATCGCCTCACACAATCTCCATCTTCATCATCACCATCTCTATACACAAATATTCCATAATATACATACTAAAAAAGTAAGGCGATAAATATGATTTCATACTTTTAGCTGCTCTCATTGTTGGCATACATAAAACATATATATTCGTGTGTAAGGAAAATACTTTCCTGGGAGAGAAGTATGGATGAGAGAAGGATGATTATTATGGTGATACAAAGAAGAGAAAATGGTTACTTTTTGTAATAAAATTGGTAATCGTATCATCGTACTACTTACTTTTATACGTAGGAAAGAACACCACTGCCTTCATGACCACGATATACATAGACACGTATATGCATAGACTCTAGACACACGTCGTTATTCTAAATTCTTCCTGTTACCGTTGATTCTGATATTGGATGAAAGGTAGATGGGCTGTGCGGAGGATGATGGTATTACTTTTATATTTGATTTGATACTTTTGTGCAAAGACAAAATGCTCCTTCATTATTATTATTATTATGATTATTTCCCCCATTTGTATATATATGGAATATTATGATGGCCACTTTCTATTTTGGTACTGCTGGTCGTTGAGTGGATGAGGAGTAAGTTCACTTATAACTCGTTATATGGATGAATGTGTCGACGTAACATAATAATAGCTTATGGACCATTTCGTTGAAGGAGTTGAAGTAGAGTATAGTAAAAGGGAAATATGAAATTATTATCACCAATGAACTAATGTAAAAACACAAGGAATTGAACCGGTGCTGGTGAGTGTAATATGTAGGTAGTATATAGACCTATCCTATATCGTCATCGAACTTGAATGTGAGTGAAGAAGACTGAAAAAAAAAAAAAAAAATCAAGACAAGCTGCTACCTTCAGGGTAATATCGTCATCATCATGGCCATGATGATGATGCTCATCATATACATTGGCTGTGCTCCTAAAACGAAATGGGTCGAATAAAATGTGAAAGAAAGACAAGAAGACACATACATGCATACACACAGCGAGAAAACAAGTAAATTGAAGAAAGGAAGAAAAAAGAACTGTGTATCATACAAAGCTACTTGTTCTTGGAACACTACCTTATATATTCAGCATAAATATACTAGTGTGTATGCGTTCACCACGAAAGAAAAGTTGTGATGATGATGATGATGCTGTCTGTACACATAAAAAATAAACTATGGCACTTTTCCTCCGTGTTATCATCATCACGAGCAACGTGAATGGGCCCAAGTCAATCCTTTTATCCAAATTGGCACCTCGACCATCGTCAGAGCAATTCCCGTCTATGATTATTATTGCTCCCACCAGCCATTTAGCATGCTCAAACTATGTCCACATACAGACTACTACTATAAGCACAAAAAAAAATAAATGTTGGAAATATTGATGCTGCGGTGTTATAACCTTTTATAGCGGTAGGATTTGAAAAAGTGGCCATTTTCTTGTACATTATGAGGTTCATAAAGTAAAAAGTAACTTGCCGAAAATATTCCTGTAGAAAACCTAAGCGTCAATTAATGCATCTTATTTTATAATGTTGATGAAAATATTTAACGATACTATAGACAAGAATTTATTATCATCTAGACCTTTAAAGCAAAGAGGTTTACAAAAAATGTACACCAGCAAATAAGGAAGAAGTTGAGATTCATTTCTCGAAAATTCCCAACATCTTCTTACCTTACCCCAATGTATGTACGCAAATGGAGTTGATACGTTCTACGGACAGGTAAAGGTAAGAATCACAATAATGATCCTCAAAAAATATACAACCCCAAATCCAACCCACTCGCTGTTCTTTATTACACTCAATCTATGCACTGGATTGGGGAAAAGCAGGGAAGGGTACAGGTTGAAAAATTAGTCGAGTTTGCGTCTACAAGCCTACCTTTTCACAAAGGTAACTCCTATCGTCATCATCATCATCATCATCATCGTCAACATCATCCTAACCAGACCCAGCATCTCATACTGCACCATGATCCCACTGACAGTATCAGCAAACAGCATAGCAGTGGTATATATTCTATTACCTTTTATACTCACAAATGCTCACCTGGAAGCAGCAAAGCACAGAATGGAAATCAATATAGTGTACCTTTGCGCTCGGCTCGTTTAGATCCTTCTTCTCTACTACCACCACCTACACTTTTTCATACACAGGTAGGATAAGGTACAGTTTCCTCCCAATGTAAGGTAAGCCCTGCCTCACAAAAGGAAAATACCTGCGCCATCATGCCGTGAACTAAGCTGCAACAGCAGTGGTTCAGTTGAGCAAATTTTTTTACTCAGCTCTCCTCCAACTTTCATTCTTTCTCATTTTTATGTACCGATCCCTTTTTCTCGTTCCCTGCTGATTTTAACAACGTCTCTCTAGCCTTATTCCCTCTTAAGGCTCTACGTTTTGTCGTCGTCGTCGTCTCTACCGACAAAAAGCGTACCTAGCTAATGGGCTTTTCTACATTATTCTTCTTTTCTCCTTTTCTCTACTTTGCACACAATACCTTCTCATGTTTTTTCACGTTCGGCAGCTCTGCCGAGCCCACATCTCACACAAAAAAAACTTTTTCCTTTCACGTCATGCATACTAGAACCTCGGCTTCTGTTTTTATCACGACTCTTCATCTTTTCCAAACACAAAAAGTACCACATACCACAACAACAAGATCCACAAGTAAACTACAAATAAACCTATATGAAAGTAGTTATAAACGGATGCATAGAAAAAAATAAGTATTCATCATCATTTTTCCCGAATGGCAACGTGTATAGCAGGAAAACTAGTACTTGGTATACAATATATAATCCGCACACACTTGAACAACAACAGGTTTTTTTAACGAAAAGGAGAACTAGATACACATACATACACCCTACCTTTTTGCCCTATTTGCTTACTAGCTTTACTTAACTTCTCACGCTCTTCACATTCTTTCTTGTTTACTCTCTTTCTTTCTACGTGAGCTCCATTCCCATTATTTCCTCTTTGTTGTTTTTACGTGTACACTACTTGTGATATTTCCAGCGCTTTTTTCCACTATTCTTCAAAAATGAAAGAATAAATATAAAACTGCTGCTTATACATACACAAGTTCTTTTCAGTCTTAGGTATGAAGAAAGAAAGAAAAATTGTATGAAGAGTAAGAAGCTGTAGTAGTAGTGGTAATAGAGGAAAAAATTGAACAAGTTGGTAACGGACGAGCTAGGGGAAAATTCAGGCCAATGCTCAAGGGAGCAGTAGAGCAGAGCTATTTACCCTTAAAGAGGCTTATATAAACGTATAGGAACTTCCAAAAAAAGTAAAAGTAACGCATACATATACACGGCAGAGCGGCAATGGCGATAAAGGCGATCAAGCTTTTCTTTTTCTCTCATGATGCTATGTTGATACTGATGATGATGATGCCGACATGCAATCCTAAATCCAAACTCAAGTGCTTATTTAAAGATCAGAGACCTTGATTTCATGGGAGAGTATAAATCATCCGTCTTTAGTCTTTCCTCTGTGTATACCAAAAGCCTCTTCTTCTTTTATTTTCTCAGGTTTTCATGTGTGTACTTGGCTATTAGAAAACAGCCGATTTTATATATCTTTTATGTAGAGGTTTTACTTATAATACCTGATGCTCTTTTATTGTTGTTGTGCTGATATTTAGAAGATATTATGTCGTAATATTTATGGAGGTATCCTACTACTTTTTTTGTGCTGCTTTTCACTGCATGTCCTGGTGCTGGTGTGTGTACAGTGTACATAATATTATTTATCTCTTTTCCCTGCCAGTTTAGCCGTAAATATTATCCATAAATGGTTAATGCCCTCTATTTTCTTTATCACTCCTTTTTTCTCTCCTGCTGAACTTGCTTTCTTTATTGAGTCGAAGGAGCAGAATAAGAGAGAGATAATGTTATTATGGAAAAATGATGCGGCTTGACTTGATCATTTGCATACATATTGCATAAAGTGTACGGAGCTTGATGTAACGACACGGGTGAACGAGGCGTATGTGCCATCATCAACATCATCATAATACACGCACGAGAAAGGAAGATAAAAACAACTAATCTGATAATAACTTGATTACTACATTCAACACGGCAACCATTGAACCTTTTTTGGAGAATTGGAATACTGAAGGTTGAGAATTTGGGATAGGTTTGCAATGAATTTGCAACACTTACAACGTAAGCTTGTAGCTTTCAACGCCGTGAAATTTTTATACATCTGCAAGTTAATTGACTATGTGAAGATATGTTACACGAAAGCAATACGTCTTCACTAGCTTGATGATCGTGGCGTCACATATAGGTAAATATATATGACACGCATAATATAATCACGTTGCTTTTCTTTTGTTCTTTAAATTTAGCCCTCTTCGGTGCGCTGTTGTTCCAGCTTACTACATAGTTAACAATGAGACCTGTAGATGGAGGAAAGTCGAAATGCAACTAAAGTGAAAAGGAAGGATATAAATATGATAATATAATCTATTTTCTCCATCTCACTTATGTTGTTCGTTTTGTTCTCTCTTTATATGTACCTATCTGACTGACAGTGAATGGTCATGTTATCCACAAGAAAGTTACATCATGATGATATTTACCGACGACAGTCCCTACCTTTACATATTATTTTGATCTTGTTGAAGAAGAGGAAAAAGATGAAAAATATTTTTTAAGGCGAGCGACCACTAGGAGCGAACGCGACGGTATGTATGCGTGAATCGGATTTATCCGTATCAGCGTCACCATCATATATGGAGCTGGACATGATCTCCTTCTTCATCCTCACTGACTTTTTTATGTACACAAGGTAAAATGCATTAGGGAAAAGTTTCCGTGTGGAATAAAAAATGACCCAAGGTGGTGGTGGTGGTGGTGGAGCCTCTAGCAGTGCAGTGTGGGGATATGGATGATAATATTATTAGTTCTAAAAGAAGAGCGTTCTGAAGATAAAATCGAACACAAAAAAGAAGTTGTTTGAGTTGTGCAAGTATGAAAAGCATTTATGCATACTTTATGGACTGAAGTTGAACAGTACGTTTCAAAGAAATGGAAGCAGACAAAAATGTTTCACCCGAGGAGGAAGAAGAAAGTGGATGTATAGTAACAGAAAGGCAACATGTACCTAGTTGTTACTACTAAAGTATGCTATATGTAAGTATGTTTGAAAAAGAGACGATGAAGAAGGGAGATGAGATGGCATTTCCAAAATGGTTTACTTTGCTATCATCATCATGCTCCTAAGTAGGTATGCATACACACACACAAGCAAGCCAAGGACGATGCGACCAGTGTTGTGACCAGAAGCAATGAGACAAGTTTTGATATGAGATCAGAGGCGACAGTGAGACAGACATCACCGTCACCGTTTTCTACTTGTTCCAAACATAATATATGGAACATCATTCATATCACAAGTACAAAACTCAACTACAACTCCATTTCCCACTTTTCCCTTAAAAAAACTTTTAAATGTTTCATAGGTATACTCAAGGAGAGAAAATAGTAGGAAAACGTGTGTGATTACTTTACTCTCACTTTCTGTCTCTGTGTGCTTGCTCAGTTCAACACCAGCGGAAATCTACCTCGTCATATGAATCCCACACTATCACCTTATACCTATCAAGTCTTCCTCTCCCCATTCTACTTCCCAAAAACTAACAACTAACAAGTTTTTTGCTGCTGTAAAATATAGGTAGTAGTAGTGGTAGTATGTAGATGAATGGAGGAAACCCTAGAGCCTGTATGCACGGTGGAGTTTTACACCGTGATCGTGCAATTTAACAAGCGATATGATATGATGACGATGATCATCATGATGATATGGTTCATATTCTTCCTCTTTCTAAAATTTTCAGACCATCACATCATCATCGTCATCATATCATATATAAAGACTCTACTTGAGTTGTAACAGGAGTAAAGAGAATGGTCTTGTCTGGTCCATAACTATGGCTATGAGCTAAAGTTAGAGTGAGAAAGAGAGGGAATATCGAGCTGAAACGGAAAGGGACTTATAAATCTCTTAGGGAAAGCCATTCATCATGCAAAGTGTCAAGTGTCCTCCGACTTATATTTTCTCTGTCCATTGTGTTGCGTGTGTGTGTGTGTGTGCGAGTGCATATGTGAGTGTATCTGGTTACATTTATATAAAATGGAGTGACTGAGCCGTGTGTGTGAGTGAGAGAGAAACTGTGAGCCACCTGGGGCAATCGCGTGTGTCGCCGTGTGCTCCTCTCCTATAAACTAAATAGCTGGAATAGTAATATTATTATTACGGCAGCAGAGCAGCAATATCTATCTACCATTTTCACAGTTCACATATCCAACAAATTCTCGATCCTCTTTTCTTTATTCCTTTTATTCTCTTCCATTCCGATCCAAAAAATAGAGAGTTGACAAACCATATAAATTTCTACTTTTGTGTGTTGCTTCCAAATAATAATATGCTGATGCTTGGGCACATATAATTCTCGTCTTACTTCCCAGGTTTTCTCCTTATTCTGCCAATAATAATATTAATAAAAGCTTGTTTGTGTGTGTGTAGGTGAAAAAGGAAAGTATATCATATCATTTTATATTGTTCTCAGACAAGCAGGCATGCATACTCAGAGAGAACAATTCATATGGGATCATAAACGGTACCACGGTCGGACATTTTCATGAGCACAGCAGCAATAATATTATCCAATTCGCTTTTCACGGTGGTGAAGGAGAGAGAGAAAAGGAAAGAAAGAGAGCAGGAGAGAAAAGTCGACAGGGCTGTTTTCAACTTGCAATTTACAACAGCCCATATTATTATAGATGGACTTGTAGAAAAGAAGTAGTAGGAGAAGTGTGGGATGAAGTATTAAAGTTGACAACAACAAGGGAGAAAAACAGAGAGAATGCATGGATAGAATAACGGTGTGTGTTGTATAAGGTTTTTTTTAGACAAGACAGGACACGCGGCTTTTACTTGGTTCATGTTTCCAATATGCAATAACAACAACCAACACATATATTTGGTAGTACCTACAGGCAAAAGAGACCAGGCCAGGCCACCGTCACCACGATCAACGACATCACCGTCACGGTCACATCTGTGTGTGTACCTTATTATTATTGCTAGTTAGAATGAATATATGGAAGAAAAACTGGATGGTACAATGAAATGGAATGGTATTTTATAGCGTGTTTGGTATGTTACATCCAGCAGGAGGAAAAGAGGCGGTGGACCTCCTCCTTTTATTACTGTTTTTGGTGTAGAGCTTTTCTCTAGATCTCAACGGTGAAAACTATGACAGGAGGACAGGAGAGAGAACACATGTGAATGTTGTACACTCACAAGCACATGGAGAAATCGAAAATAATATTTCACAGCCTTAGAGGAAGAATGATCTTCGATGCAAAAAATTTAATTGCTAGTAGATACTTTTGGACCACCAATTATAATTCATACACATAGCCTGTCCGTCTGTCATTTAAAATAGTACCATTTTTTTATTTTAAAGTAAAAACCGATTTGTTGCAATATGTTTGTAGCTGCATTCACATACGAAAGAATACTTTCCAATCAATTTATTTATTTTTCCGACCAACCACATGCAATATAATTCTATTGCTAATTTTATATTTAAGCTTAAAAAATTAAATAACTTCACAATCTCTTATGGATACCAATATTTTTCTGACGAAGATCATTCTTCCACTAAGCCTGTGATTTATAATCATTTTTGGATAAATATACATAACGTAAGGTGGTGTTTACGGTAAATATGACTCTTAAGAGAAAACATGGCAATGTTATCAAAATGTCGCAAGCTTTCTCGACGCGTCTTTCGGTTCGTCTGTCTGTATTCCGGTTTATTTTTATTTCATGTTTCCTCTAAAACCAACGGCTTCTCTTGACCATTTGCATTCAGCTTACGCTAGTTTGGTACTCTGGTTATATGCCTATTTATTATTATTATTATGAATACAGGAAGCAGCACAAAGAAAAAAGTTGCAACTGTTGTAATGTAATAGATCCAGTGGAATATAGAAAGCAAAAAGTAGTATTTTGGTTGTAGAGGAAACAGGAAGGTAGTTCAGAGGAGAGATTCAGCCGTATAATATAAGCACAAGGAGCATTGCCTTCACCGATTCGCTTTTACAAGCAGGAAGGCAGGAGAGAACGAGATATGATGGTGGTGGAGGAGGAAGGTAGAAAACGTTATTGTGAAGGAGTCAAAATCTCTTGCTCCCTTCAGCTGATACATTGCATTTATTTCTGCTCATAAATCATCAACGCCATGGAGTAACACACCGTGTGTCATGTACTGCTCTTGTACCTACAATGTCCGGACTGTGTTCACCGTTGCCGGTTGTGTTGTCATTGCTTCTATACTTACTACTATCTCTACTCCTACGGAGCCACACAATTGTTTGTAATAGTCAGTGATAGTTGTCATATCTTGATTTTGTATCTTTTTCTCCAGTCTACTCCCCCTTCCTTGAATTTATCAAAATTTATATTTAAATATTTTTTCAAACAAAATGTCAAACTTGCAATACTTGTACTGAAAAAGATGCTTGAATTTCCCAAGGTAGTTTTAGTAAGGCTGTTTTAATTATTGACATAATATAGTCTTCGTGACATGTATATAGCAAGAGGGGATTATTGTCCTGGAAAAAATATCACAAGCACAGACATAAATTTTCAAACTTCAACCATGTAAAATTACTTGTCGCACGACAAACATATTGCTGCCACACATTCATTAAAAGTTTCAATGAGATTTGCCAAATAGTATAGTACTCAGTCAATCACATGATTTATGAGTTGCACAATAATGAAAATAAAGGTGGCTTGGCTTTTGTTAGATCATCATATATAGAATGGCATACTGTGTACGTATACATGCATACCTAAATACAATTTGTGCATGCACACACGTCGCATACGTATAAAATTATTAGCATTTCACGCTTGTCCTCATAAAATAGGTTTTATTACCAATGCCATTGTTATTACGTGTTATATAGTTAGCCCGAAAACATCATTATATCACACCACATCACATACTAAAATAGCATCCAGCATAAACAACTAGACCATCTTGCTTTGGTATAAGACCATTTTGATAATCCGTTCCATTAGTATAATATGACGTAATAGTAGCGAGCGTGTGGCGTACGTAAAAGTAATTTAACTAAAGAGTTCCATCCAACGATTCATATAGAAGTATTTACTACTGCATTGCATTTAATACGTACATCACTCACCCTCTTTTCCCGATTTCACTCATCTCATCTCCGTAGTTCACCTATACACCTTCCTTCCCTTTTGGCGTAACCGCACCGTAAATGTATCTTCATCATTAAATATTGTTATCATCAAACACAAACCCCCTCAACTCACATACTTCTCAGCTTCTGGACAAGTACAACCTTTTAGCAATATTTTCTCCAATGCAGTTCCCTGTTCCCTTTCTACTCAATTTTAATTCAATGCTCCAAGGTTGATGGCACAAAGTGATAAAAATGCTAAACCAAAAACCCCAGGAAGAAAAAAAAATGCATAAAACACATAGCATTCTTATTTTTTTTACCAAATATATATACATGGGTGCCTCGACAAAAAGAAAAAAAAAAGAGTACTTTTTTAGTTTTGTAATGATGACGGTGATCATCACGATGATCAAAGTAATATGAATGTAGAGCAACAGCAGTATATAGCAACCCCTTCTCTCATCTCATTGTTATCTTGATTATTACTTCACCATACTAAAATGGATTGGAACGATAGGATGATTGCTTTTTGCATGTCGTGTCGTCC
>JAHZMZ010003081.1:0-33339 GCA_027743805.1 Lepidocyrtoides sp. E14 | reverse complement strand
ACTATACGACCACTTTCCCTTTAACATGAGCTTTCTCTATTTTATAACAGAGCGAGTGAAAGTAACACAATTTTTTGAAACTCCATCACTCTGTTGCTTGTGTCTTACCAGTAGCCCAGTCTATACGTCATTGTAGAATACAAGTACCTACCTACCTACCTACTTGTATTAGGGAAAGCGTGGTGATGCAAGATTAAAAGTAAGTATAAATACGTACATATATGTTATGTTTGAATGTACATGCTGGCCAGATAAACCTCGTTATAAACGAAGCAATGAATCTCGACACAGAGGATCTGATATATAACAGACTTAAAGTAGTTATTACCGCAGTTACATCTACCCAACTACTTAATGTTGTGGGATGAAAAGAAGAAAGCAGGGAGTCTAGCGGGATGATAGAAGAAAAAGAAAAGTAGGAAAATGTTCATTTTTCCAAGCTTTTTTAACTCCCTTGGGTATTCTACAGAGCTCACAAGTATAATGTACATATTCATCTGTACATATATATACGCACGGGCATCACAGCCGTTATTCCTTTTTTCTGCTGAGTGAGTGACGACTGAATCACTCTCACCACCGCTTCACCACCACAGAACGCATAATAAATGTGTACCTAGTAATCGTCATAGGCGTCATACTAACATTAAAAAGTACAGATTCGCATGTATGTATTTTTATTATTCAATGCTTTGTCAGGCAGGCAGGACGGGGGTGTTCAGATTTCTGAATCAATAAGTACTCTCTTTCCTGCTCACTCTCTCTGTGTACATGGGTCTGTTCTCATTTAGAATTTTATGTTATGTTTTACAGGGCACTCATCTCTCTAAAGAATAGGTCACGTAAAAAATGAGCAGCTTTATAGCTCAAACTCTCTGCAATTTGGAGGCTCGAATATGGAAAAAAAGTCACAAAAAAGCAACACGACAAAACTGAAATTACTTGTTTCGCATATTTAAGAGTCAGAACACAATGGGGCCACTCAAACGAGCTACAATAAAAACATGTCGCCTTCTTTCACTTGAGTAATATTTTTTTGTAAATATTTTTTACCCTCCCTTTCTCCTTATAGCCACAAATTACATGCCGTGTGTTGATACTTGTCCCACCTATAAAGTGAAACGTTGAAAGTTTGGTTTAGTCAGATTGGTGCTGTTTCGCATCATAAATGATTTGATGATTGATAAAAACCGCAAACTGAGATCGACAAGAAAGAGCCGGTGAATCGGTGAGTGAACATGTACATATCCAACGATGACTTTTTGGTACATTAATGGCATTCTCGTGTTAATTTATTCATATTTTGGACCATGATCAGAATTTAGTCATTACGCTACGATACTTAAACTAAACTATCGATTAATACAAAACAGCAGCCCTTTATTAAATTATTACTACCTTATACTAATAATAATTTACTTACGTATGTATCGAGTAGTAAGGTAGTATAAGAGCAAAGCACAAAAATGGAATGTGTAAAAGGCGGAAAACTTTTTTGGGGACAATGTGCAAAAGTTTCTCGAAAAACAAAACAAGGTTTTAGGCACAAGTTTTGATAACTCAATGACATTGAAGGTTATTTTTACTCGTGTGGTGTCGCATGTCTTTGCCTTTTCCAAAACTTGGTTAAACAACAATTGTTGGTAAACTGAACTACATATACAATGTAGTATCACGCCATGCCATTTGAAGATAGGTATACAGCACAAGTTCATGGACATAGGAGACGACATGTAATAGGGTAGATGAATTTAGATACGTCACCATATATGTAGGTATAGTATTAAAGGGGGTACTTGGAAAGACAGAAAATCGATGCAAGTATATAAATAAAAACTGTGTGCGCTTGATTGTGTCACTCTGTTTTGTACATTAGTGACACTACTACAAACAACATATTATCATTATTTTATTGCTATTGATATTTTTATAGGAAACAACATCCAGTACTTACATGTATATACTTAATCTACCTAATAATAGGAAACATGCACGTATCCGCAAACAGTGAGGGGGTTGCAAGAATGAGAGGTAGAATATAGAATTAGTGTCAATCTTACCCCAAGTGAAAGGCCACCAGCTACGCCCAACCGATTTCCAACTAAATCAAGGAGACTCTGCTTTGAGGCAGATTTTGTGGTACGACTACTACACAAGGATTCTTGGGCTAAAGAGTCTCGACCAGACAAGTATACTTGGCCACCAGTTCCACCTCCACCACTTGAAGTATCTCCACCGTTGTGTAAGGATGGACCACGGTCCCCTGCTGTGTTCATCAAAATTTAAACATATTGATCAATCTTTTATTAGCTAATAAAGAGGATGAAAGCAAACCTCATGTAAATCTGAGTTAGATAAAATGTTCATATTTTATCTAGTACCTAGATACTTCAACACGGGAATAAATAGTAGTAGACCAACATAATATACTATATATGATTATAAGCAGCGCTTGTACATACATTAGTGCTTGTTGATATGAAATAAAATATTCGGATAAATAAGAAGAAATTCGTTTATTTGGTAATGACCAAATTCCTGTTCCTACGTTCTTCCACCCCATCTTCCTGTTTACGTGCTTGCCTCGTTGGCCCTATGTCAAGTGTAATGAAATGAATGACGCACACAGCATTTAACAATTACATGGATGAATAAAAAGTGATGAATTCTGAAAACTCTAATGCTCTACTCAATGGATAAAATATCTTTGATGTGAAATGAAATGTAGAGTTTTTAGTACATCTTTACAACCACGATTTGTTTAGACTGCAATGCATACAAAATGAAGGTAGTCTAGTGATAAGCGAAATATCTACCTTTCCTCCCTTCCCTTCAGTGTCTCCCCTTGTTTACTCAAGTTAAACTGGATGTATGACAGCTTATTGCAAAAGCAAGACTTTTGTGTGGAGCAAATAAGCATGCACATGACACCGGAAGAAAGTTTATATACGAAAGTCTATTTTTAAAGCATTTTGAATTTTCTTTTTGCGCCTCCATACTTTTCCTGCTGTTAAGTAAAAGCTACTTACCTAATCCACCCACAAGTACAAGAATTTACTTCATTTAGAAGCTAACCTTTCAAGACGAGCTTTGCAATTAAGTGTGGTGTTTAAATCCACGGATATACATTCATATTTCATGTCTTCGTACGTAATGAATTAAATTAGTTGTTAGCTGAACGAAAATTACTTACCTAATATAGGACTTCCGGCAGAGAAGCTCCCTTGATTTTGCAGTCGCTCACTCACTGTACCGACTGAGGAGGGTGGTGGTGCCACACGGCTTCCGGCACTTGTGATTATACCTGCAGAAAATTTAAGAAATGCTTGTAATATTGTCGAGTGAAGGTAAATATTAGTGATACAGTCAAAATTTTCTCTATGCGCATGACTTCCTCCACCAGTTGTTAATTTATTACATTATTTTGATAACTCATTAAAAGGCGACATAATTTCCTCTCCAGGAAGTAACTTGCATCTACAGCTATGAACCTTCTGTAAATGATGAGTTTGACATAAAATTCTTATCCCCTGATGAGTTCATCTTAATTTCTTAACGAGTAAGTAACCCAAAATGTCAACATTGTCTTTATGAAAGTATAGTCGTTGTAATATGCTATATAGACGCTTCGTTAATTTCTCATTTAACATTTTAAGACAAAAAAAAATATTCTGCGTAATAAAACCTTTCTTTCTCTTCCGTCTTAATACCAAGTTCGTTACAAAGTTTCATAATATTCAGTATGGCTGCATATTCCATTTTGTTGGAAACGTCGTCAGATTAATTTAGCAGAGAATGATAAGCTTTGGTTACTCTATTTTCTGACGGATAATCTTGCCGACTAATATGGTCCTAATGCTTCATTTATTTGACTTTTTAAATGTGAGCAATGCTAGTGCTGATGAAATGATTTAAAGTAATTAAAAGTAGAAATTGAAAAATAATGTTATTACTACAAATCAGAAAAAAAGCGAAAGCGCTGTTCCATTTTGTTGAAGCGACAAAATCCAAGATAATATATATAAAGTCACACACGTAAAGTATAGTAGTAGTAGTTGAGGTGGAATGTGAACACAAATCTATTTGCAACAGCGTGTGTCTCTGTTCTATTTTCAGAATTTTACAAATGAAAAGGCCTTAATGCGACAAAAAGTCACGCTTTCTTCCAGAAGCATAATACATGCTCACAAGGAAAGCTTCCATTGTTTTCTTTACACGACTCCAGTTCTCCAGTTAACGTTACTTGCCTATTAAAGACCGTCTCATCATTTTCTCTCCGGAATAAAATTCTCCTCACCATCATCCACCAAGATAATGGAATTTAGTTAGAAGTCACCACCAAAAGTGGTGTCAAGAGGCATGTGTGTGATGCTGGCTGATGCCTGTATAAGTAGCACTCGAGCAAAAAGAAACCATTTTATTGTCTCTGCTCTGTCCTATCCAATCCACACCTCTATGTATGCTAGAACCATTCCAACTCTGTCGTTGCACGTAGGTATATAATATGTAATACCACTGCAAATAACTTGATACTTATATACCTATCTTTTTATATGCACACATACTTACAAGCATGTTTTGTACGTAAGAGTACAACTGACTGGTACAAAGAAGAAAAAAAAATGTTATGTTATTTCTTTGACAAACTCACTACCATTTAGTAAGTGTCTTAAGCCGCTTTTACTCAGAGAGAATCTTTTCTCATTTAGCCAGACACACGCATGCTGATGGGGAAATTGCCGTACTCACCATCATTGTAACTTTGTGATTGTGAGTGAGTGACTTGCCTTGAGAATGAGAATAAAGCTCGCATGAACATAATAATCACTCAACTTCCATTTCAAATTTTCTTCGTCATAATGACAATCTAAAAGGAAAGCAGTTGTAGACAATTATACTTATACGTACTAACAATATGTATGTGCACGGATACATAATATACATAGATATAAAGTCTATTTTTGCTCACGTATATTTGAATATGTCAGGTCCTTTCAATTATGGCCTCCACAAGTATAAAATGAACATTTTCGCTTATGCATGTAGGTACCTAAATAGTATAAGTGAGGCAGTTATTTGCTTGTATAGTAAAAATGAGAAAAGAAAACATTTTAGCTCATGTTTATGTGTAGGTTTAGTCTAAGTAAGAACCTTAATGGCATTCTACTAATGTCAAAAGAGCTACTTAATTTTTAATGTATTGTTTTAAACTATAGAATCCTAGAAAGTACAGTAGACACAGTTTTATTTCTTCTCCTCGTTATTTCACTTTTCCGTTACACGAAAAAAAATAAGCAACATCAAAAAGCTCCACACGCTAACATGAGGATAAAAGTAATGAAACAACACGGACAGCAACTCTCTCGCTTCATGTTGCTCAACTGATTGTATTTCATTAGCTTTTCTATCTTGCATTTTTAAATAATAAACAGGACTCAACTGTGTTTTTATTAGATTTTCTGTCGAGCGGAATTAGAAAAGCTGACATTTTCTTGTCTACTTGCATCATTCAAATTTAAAGAATCAAACAAAATGGGCTTTAGCCTATGTAAAAAAAATAGCAGAGATGACTTTTCAAGTTCTCAACCATCCACGATTGATACACAAGGAACGCTTAGTTTTTTTAGAAACAAGTGACATAATGTAACGCAACAAATCAAGAAGACAATTATATGTAAATTTCATAGTGACGACACGTTTTGTAATGGTTTTTTTTTTCTTTTTAGTTTTATCCAAGTTTCATGATTTTCTCCTCGTTTTGAAAAGCTTAACATAAATATATTATGTATATTCACATACCTACTTGTAAGATAACCTACTGTGACGTACATCTTGAGTAAGCATTATGAAATGGGAGCTAATTCATGTTGGAAAACTTTGAGCTCCTTAATGCCACCTTCTACCCTCTTCTACTTCTAGATATACTCTCTTACTTCATAATATATTTCAAACAGTTCTTCCAAACAATATTCTGCTTCAGAGATTACTGCATTTGATAGCTTGCAGCTTCAAACTCAATATGCCTTTAGCGTCTGCTCCATATGCAAACTCCATCTGGAACACCCATTGACTTTTCAGAACATTTGCCGCTACTCACTTGTACAATACATAGCGAAGTTCATGGAACATTGTTAGTTGTTACTAACCATAAAAAGAATTGAAACAAGGAAGGAGTATAGCATATGATATTATGAAGGCCAAGAAAAAGATACCACTTTTTATTTTATTCGTGCTAGTACTCATACTAAAACGAAGTAACGTTTCAATAGTTCAAGGAGTACTCACTTCGTTTAATGCAGCTATCCCTCCTCGGAGGGTACTCGTAAACGGCACACATAGTAGTGAGCAAGAGTACGCCATGCTACAGAACAGAAATAACATGCTTACGTTTTTCTTCCAAAATATAAGCATATATACATATACTACACTATATAACATACGAAACATATTATTACAAGGGATTTCTTTTATACTTTTATGATAGTCTATTTTTGCTATAACTAAAAATTTTGCAAAGCATTGTAGCTTCTTAAAGCTCAACAAGATCCATTTGAAAAGGAGAATTACACTCATTGAATTCATCATGTACTTTCACTACGATACTATTATCAGCATGGTACGACTGACTACTGCCTGCCTTTTTCAAATCTTTCGAATACATAATAGTCTTAACAATAACTTTGGCGTGATATTCAATAGAAATCATAATGATCTGAAGAATTCAACAATATAAATGTAAATTGGAGTACAGAAAAACGTACAATGTGGAATATAGAATACAGTCGTAGACTAGTTTCACACAGTGCCAACTTCAGCTCTTTTGTAACTAAATCGCAACAACATTCCCAGCCTCGCTCGTAGTAGTGTTCTACAAAATATTAAATGTCAAGGAAAGCACATATTGGAGAGGATTGGATAGTATTTTCTCCTGGGGTTGAAGAATATTTACATTAGATGTTGGAATAGTAGTCAGAGTGGATTCAGCCACTGTGTCTCTTCTGCCCTCACCAGCATCACCTCTGATACCACTGTTCTCTCCTGGTTATGCAATGATATAGCTGTGCACTCACACGTAAACTTCTAAAATTACTGGTTTATAGTACGTGGAAGGTTAGGTTGAAAGAACTATAAGAGTCAAGTCGAAATTCATCGATGCTTGCAACCCAAGGGTGAAATGTTCAACCGCTACTAGAAGAAGCAGGTTACCGGAGTATACACACAAGGTACGGTATGGATCAATGGTAAATACTAGTCAAACTCTTGTTTGCTCACTTATTACTTTAAGTTCAGTGTCTTTTTGGATTCACTCACAATTTATGTCACTGATTCTCTAGAAAGAGACCTAATAAACAATAAAAACAATAAAACAGAAATGCCCATACCTGTTTTATTTTAAAACGGTTTGTTCATTACAAATCGACTGTACGTAATTTATTAGGTTAATATTTTGTTTGCAACATGAAAAGATTTTAACTGGAAACAACAGAGAGAGAAAGAGCCGACATATACGATATTAAAGTACAAAAATGCAAAAGTAGTCATAAATATTTCCATCATGCTCATATCTATTTTTTTATGAACATATATACATACCTACACGACTCCCTGCCTTATTGCATAGCTTGAAAGAAAAGGAAGTGTAGTATGATAAACTACATTTAAAAATGTGTAAACCTACTTAAAACAAGCCCACTACTGTATAATCTCAAGCGTCACTATTTTCCACTTTCCGAAGTAACATCCCTTTCGCCTGTGATTCAAATCTACAAAGCGAGCGTATACCTATGTATGAATGCCTCAGTACCACAAAACTCTTGCAAGTCATGCATAGTAATCGCGTACGACTTTTTCTAAGGAAAAATCTCTCAGACATCTACATACATGCGGTAGTCTTTTACGTATTTTTTTTCCTTTTTCTTCTTTTTCCAACATCATCGCACAGCTTTGAGCCGTATTAGTAGAATAGAAACTACTGTGAATAGGATCTTGTCTGGTAGTTTACAATGCATTTTACTAGACAAACAGTTCCGTATTCTTTTAGTTTGTATGCTCCATAATAACGATAATACCTATTATCTGTGTGCATACTCTTTGAAATAGACTTATGACCCCTTACTTATTGTTAGCTACCTTATTATCATGCTAGCACAATACTTTTCCCCAAAGTTCCTCAAATTTGCCGTAAGATTATTTTTGTGTTTTCTTTCTGCAAAGTAGAGAAACTACCAAAGGAATAAGGACAACCATATCACAATACACTATCAGGAGGACTATGAATACATTACGTGAAAATTAGCTTTGGAGAGAGTAAGGGAGTAGGAGGGAGAAGTCTCTGTGTATAATAGAAAGCTTTCCTGTATTTTCACCACCACCACCACCATACATACGACATAAAAAACTTGGTGAGTTTAGCATTTTGCTGAGCTAGTGTTGTCTTACCAAACTACAATGATTTCCCCTTAGCTTCCAGTTATTCTCCCAAGCTTTTAGGAAACGCTCCTTAGTAAGTAGCCTTGCTTGGTCAACGAAAATTTTATGTCCTTTGCTTAAAATATCCTATTTACAGGAAATCGGATATTGTGAAAAGCCAAAAGCTTTTATTCGTAATGGTGTTTTATTTTCAATTCCCTATCCAAAATATCCAGTTTGCTTCCTTTAGTCATGTGTAGGTTCAATGGTCCATTTAGTCAAGTGCATGGATCTTGCAAAACAACGTTTTTATTCATGTTTAGACAAGCAAAAGAGACAAAAAGGAAGTTTGGAGGGTTTAAATCTGGAGGTGAGCCAATATACTATCAATATGAATAGGTGTAGTATTCACTGGAAAGTATGTACCTACATTTGTATGCATTTGGCAAGCATGTGTAGTGTAAAATTCAATACATACTGTACAAGATGAACAGGCAACATTGTTTAAAGTAATTATACTTTGGAATAGTAGCAGCAAATACCAAAAGAAATTGAAAAAATAGCTTAGAAATAGCAACAGCAGTTTTTAAAAATTGTAACAAATCAAACTTTTTCATCCAAACTTTATTGTTTCGTACCTACATGAAAAAGTATGCCAGAATTTACAAAACAAATCTGCTAGAAAATTCAAATGGGCAAATAATGTGTGAGTCGCTACGAAATTTGGAAACGAAAAAGGAAATTTCATGGTTGAAACTTTTGAGTTGAGAGGGCTATAATAATATGACTTGTGTTTCTCTCAAGGCAATTTGGTGACAATAATGCCAATAGGTCCCCTGTTCAGGTGACACGTAAGATGAATAAATATAGATTGGAAGCTACAACAGGCACAGTAACAACAATCGTGAAAGTGAGAGTTGCATGTAGTATGTATGTATGTATGCATGCTACCCAGAAAGAGGGAATTGAAAAGGAGGGACACAGTTATATTGGTAAGAATGAAGATCTGTCGATAAATTTGTCGGTTGGTACTCCTAATACTGCACTGCAGTAAGAAAAAAATGACGGGGACAAACAATTTTTCTCTGCTTTCCATGGACGATGAAAGGGAAAGCTGCAAAGTAAGAATAAAGATATGGAAAACGGAGAAAGACAATATTCTCAGTGTAGGTATGAAAGATCGTGCATTCACTCACAAGTTGCGTTGCAAGTATCAGCCTATTACTTTACATTTAAGGGAAAGCATATGCACGAGTGAAGCTGTAAAGTACATGTACGTTCGTACACCATACGTCTTCATCTTAGATTGAACATCGTTATGTACTTACTTTCACTTTCCTATAAAATACTTTTGTTACACTTTCTACCACGGAATACGCTTTGTGTTTTCAAGCTGCTGCTGCTGCTGTGCAATCGTTGTCGTTGTATGCCTCCCGACGACAGTTATTTTCTATTTTCTGTCCCAAAGAAATATTCGTGTATGATATGCGTGATGATGAAAAGGTTCTTTGGAAGTTAAGTACAAGACGGAAATTTTATTTCCATAATTTTTTCTTTATTGGAGAAAAGTTTCACTCTAAACTTTCCATCTCTGGAGGAATATGCAGGCGAGTGTTACACTATCCGCCGCAGCTGAAATCATATTAAATATGAATTTTTCGGGAATACATGATGTACTCAAATGCACTTGGAATAAGGTTCGTTTGTGTATAGGTATGTACTATGATAATAATAATAGGACCAATCCACCTAGATTCGTTCATGCGATATAATTGTGCATGTCTCAGGAAACAGTTTTTTACACTAGAGGAGAAGAATGTTTTTTCAGTTGTCTGACAATAAAAGTACACACAATAGAAATATGTCAATACATTGTCTTCAGTCAGTCTTTGGTCCTTGAAAGAAACGTCAAAGAGAGTAAACCGAGTTCCATATTTTACTCACTTATGCGCCCTATAATTATTGCAAAATTATTTTAATAAACAAGCGGCAATGTAGGAATGACTCCAATAAAAGGTATGTATATAACTACTGCCGTGAGTGTGAATAGTTGAGCACCTCTGAATCGTACCCACTCATTTCATTTCATTCACTCTGCTGTAGTAACTAGTTAGGTAGTTGGTTCTGTCCCTCTCTGTCTGAACGACTGTGAAGTGAAGGAAAGCTCGTTTAGAAGTTACAAAATCTGACTAGGAATGTCCGTATTATTGTCGAACAAACTACACTTTACAAAGGAAATTAACGAGCTCCTGGATTCACCATCCAGACACACTACAGCCTGCTAAAAAATTCCTGGATGAAATTTTTAGACCCATTTATATGCACCGACATCACCCATGCCCATACTATTGCCACGGTTGTTGGTTTCGTAAATGAGATACTTGCTGCTGCTACTGCCATCGGCCTTGCAGTCAATGTGGAAATTGTGGAAGTATAACCAAAATGTGTTGCTGCTTTGCTCACTCACTACTACCACTTCATACATAATATGTATGTATGCACCACGATAGCAATTCTTTGTACTTTTACTTACGTAGTAGTAGTCGTAGTGGTAATGGTGGAATATATATGACGATAATAATACTCATCTACAACAATGAACTTAACGAGAAAGACGAATCTACGTAGCCGTGAATAGTATTATTATTGTGGGCTACAAAACGTGTATCGTGCATGCCTATCTTACAACAGGAAGTAGAGGAGAATTTGAAAATGCTTGCTCTGCAGAAAGTATTCACCGAGATACAATGGTACTCCAGTGAAATGCTATAATTTTCCAGAACACCACAAGCATGATAAAAATTTATCGTCCCTTTGTTTGATAGCTAGCGTTTCATTTCATGTATGTCTATGCAACTTGTATGTTTTGTCTGTCCCGACAAATAACGGAAATTTTTGCTTCCATGTACGACTCAGCTCATTTTGTTTTTTTGCTTATTACAATGAGATGAATACGTATAAACGACGGGTAATATTCATTCATCTTAAAATGTTAAATCTGCATACTTTCCGGTTATTTCCAATGAAAATTTCATTAAAATATGCAAACTTTCTTGAACTCAACTAACTAGGCTGACCTGCCTTTAACTTTACGTGTCCTTTCAGCACTTTGAAGGTACAGATGTGCACAATGTGACGTATCTATTAATAATGTCCTGTTATAAAAAGTTGTACAATAAAAAATGCATAACATACATATGAGTCTACACCTAGAGAGAGAGAGAGAGAGTCGACTTTGCAAAATTGAAGCGGTTAACAATGTCCATTTTACTGTATATTCGTCAGAGGTCCAAAAAATGATATGATTGCCAGTTTGTGTTTTAAAAGTTTACAATTGCTTTTCTTGAGATGTATGACTTGTGGAAAGAGTTACAGACAAAAGATCTACTACTACATACATGTAACCCTGTTGCACGTTGTAATTTTTCACGGAATGCATAAAGGTTTGCAGAGTTGAGGCAGAAAATGAAAGGAATACTGAGAATTTAAATTTTCATAGACGCAAGTTCGTGAGTAGCTGCTATGAAAGTTACCTACGTACAAATAGCATGCATAGAAGTAAAAGTGTAAAAAAGCATTCTTTTTGTTTCGTCCTCGGTTCCTGCAAACTTGTGTTGCGTTTGGTTGTTTGGTATATATATGAGTGAATTTTACATTCTCTCTTTTGCTTTGCTATTGCGTATTTACATTTTCATTTCTCGGCACAAGTTAGAACAAAAATAAGTTCAACAAATCTTGCGGGGAGAACTTTGAGATTTGTGATCCATAAAGATCAGCAAGAAAAGTAATATGTATGGAAAGTAAAAATGGCAAAGGAATACCTCCAAATTTTTTACAACTGCAAAAATACGAGAAATAAATCCTCCTTTCATGTTTTGCTCATAAAACATCTTCTTTCGTCAGTAAAAACTGGACCTCTTGAGTGCAAATGGTGCAGCTATATTCATATATTCTTGTTGAAAATACGTTTTCAAAGTTTTCATCTGTCTAGTCTCTGTATTTGGGCTGGCAACCTAAAGCATTTAAAAAACTTATGAACGTATAGACATTTATTTTACAAACTGCTTACTATAAAGCCTTGGCGGTTCAGCATGTGTACAATGTTGTGTTAATATGTATGCTTTACTAATACACTTTACAGTGGAGCACATACCTACTTGAATCTTCCGAATGCTCTCAAATAATGATAAGGGTTTTGCTTTCGTGTTCTCACATTTCTCAAAAGTATATACATTATCCTTCTATATGATAAAATGATAAATGTCATTATGGTGTATTTTTTTCTTCTTTTAAATGACTTTATCTGCTTATTATGGGAAGCGTGGTACATTAAGGATACAGAAAATTTATGGATGGATACAAACGGTTTACGTCAGCAATGGCCCTAAAAATGATATAAATTATGCACAAATGCTAAACTTACATTACTCAATAAAAAAATGCATTTTCATACCTGGAACAAGTCTTGGTCCGTTAGCTTGAGTATAGTTGGGAGCTTGACCTCCACCGTATGTTACTTCACCAAGGTCGGCGTTCGAAACGATGGCTATGTCTTCAAGATCATCATCGCCACCCCTTGTAGTCGCACCTGTAGTGTATTTAACGACTCTTTCCCCACTCCCAACTGTACCTAATTTACGACCGCCAAGTGAAAACACTCTGCGTTTCCCAGACATATTCTCACTAGAGAAGCAGAAGTGGTGACAACTGATACACCAGCTGTCCACTTAGCAGTCGAGCATCAAGACGCACAATTTAGTTATACAGAACCACTGACCCGACAAAAGTTCTTTTACCCTTCATCATTTGCTTCGCTGAGTTGAGGTACCAGCGGGTCAAAAATCCTTTGTGTATTTGAAGCAGCTAGATGAAAAGGAGTAAACTGCTTTGTTGTATCAAAAGTTTTTCCAAAGTGTTGAGTATTTTACCAAAGTATATCATCATTATCAGGAAACGTAGTTGTTATACTGACAAGTAAGGGCAATACGAGAAAAAGGTAGAAAGGATAATATCATATGTCATCATTTCCTACTTGATACTACTATATTATTAAAACTCCAAAAACTATAAATACCCGTGTAGAACATTATAGGTGTATTAAAGAAACGTTAGAAAAGATTCTCAAGGAAAATATTGTTTGTCTCTCTATACGATTCCCATCATTGTGACATTTTTCTTGGTGAAAAGGTGAAACGCTTACGATAGGCCCTCCGACTCAGTTATTTACGTTTACCTTTTCCAAAAGAAACGGTGACTTGAATCTTTTTTCCTTGCAAGATTGCAGTATACTAGAAGGGGCAGCTGCTCTGCCACCAGTACAAACTCCAGAGAAGAAAGGGAGAGAAAAAGTAGCGGGTAATAAAATTTCCTTTCTCTACCTGAGTGCTTTCACCAGATTTCTTTCATCGTGTTTTTTCAGATCATCTACACAATAGAAACTCATGATTTATAATCTTTATTTTGAAGCAACACTACACTTCTCACGAAGGTGAGATGAAAACACCTCAAGATCCAGTTTCTTCGGCCTACGTCATTAATCTCATTCGATCATATTTCATTTTTATGTATGGTTTTACCCCATGTTCTATTTGAAGTTCAAAGCATTTCTTCCTGTGTACTACAGCGGATATTTGTGTGGACAGGAAACAATAATATACCTACTTTGTAAATCTATCTATAACAATATGCAACTATTTTTTTAACTGCAAATACTGCCATCGATGCCCCAACTCTTCCAAGGTTCCGAGCACTAATTTAGGTCAATCTAGGGTAAAGGCAAAGGGTAGTTACTAAATTTCTGAGGTTGGCTAGAACTGTCTTTACACTGAATAGTTGAAAATGACATGAAAGATTCTTCTCACTAGGGGCAGCACCATTAACCATCTATAAATGTTTATAGTGCTAACTTGTACACTTAATGTAGCAATTACATTTCGATTTCAACAGATGTATTGCATTATTATTATGGAGCACCTACTTTCCACCCAGCATATTCAGGAATTTAGTCAGTTGCACCTTCAAATTTATTACATTTTCAGCCCTATAGTCTTGATATCAACTGGACCAACTGAGAAAGCTTCTTTTACGGTGACTTAAGAAAGTGCGATGTGATGCGACGTCTTCTTTATGTGACATCTCCTTTTTGTAATCATCAGAGAAATTCTTTGATCCTGAGAGCTGTTATTCAATACAAAGCAAAATTAGAACCATTCAAACGTCTGAGTTGTTATGTATCGTTAGATAATGCATGAATTAGAACATGCTATTTCCAGTAATTGAAATGGGAGTTTTATGTGATGTATGATTTTAAATATTTACGCTAATTTTGAGTGACTGCCAAATTTTAGCCATTTGATAGCAGTTTCGAATAGTTTTAAACTGCCATTAGCGGAAAGAAAACCCATCAGCCGTACCATATATTTAGCATCTTCCGATGACTGCCTTGATGAATAATTCACCAATAAAAGTTAGCTAAAAGGTTCCACTGAGCAAGTACACTATCTGTATAATTCATTTAAATTGGGTGCTCTAAGTATGCTCTTATTTTCAAAGAATGGAAAAAGTTCTGCAGTGGGAGAGAACTACACATAGTGCAGCAAGACATGGGAAAAGAATGCGAAAAAGCAGGTGAAAGCAAATTGGTCGTCGACCAGTCGTGTGTTCTGAGAAAACACTAAAGACACTAGTCTTTACATTCGATTCCTAGGTATTTGCATACAACTATACTTTTTTATTTCAGTTACTTTTAGTCTTTTGTTTCTGCTCACATTCTGGTTGAATAGTTTGAAATTACCCTGTTTACCTACGTAATTGCATATTTTGTGGTAAACACCTACGATATATTTAATTGTTACTATTCATTGGGAGATCTAGATGATTGTCCACAGCAGTACTAATGCCATTTGTCAATATGTCCCTCTGCATTTATCGAAAGAAGCATAATATGGAAAGCTACTGTAGGCAGAATTATACTTCTTTAGTCTATATTCAATGCAAACAATGAAATTGCCCTTATGATGTATCCTATTGCATCATATAGATAGTTTCTGGGAGAGAGTAGAATTTCTACTGTAGAAATGGTCTTTTAGGCTTTATTGGCTTATGATTCTTGCACAACAACTACATTATTCACTTTCTACAAACATGAAACAGTTTGAAATCGAAAACGAGTTCATATAATAAGCTTGGGCAAATCAGTAAGTTGTTGAAAGTAGCATTGTGGTGTGTGGTAGTGGTGAACTACATAGTACACTAAATGGCTAGAATTCCATCACGATAACAAGATATTGTGGTATTTATATTCATTTTTATTGTTTGAAAAATCAACGTAAAAGGAAACCAGAATTGAGTTGGAATAGCCATTTTGTAAATAATGCTGAACATAAAAACAGTCTTGCTTGTGTATTTCCAGTTATACCTGTCACTGGCACATGATTTTATGAGGAACCATTTTTTCCGTTATGTATGTATGCATATTTCATTATGACAATAATAATTATTGCCTCCATCTCGTTTCATTATGCCATACAAACTTGCACGGACATAATTTCCGAGAAGTGAGAATGCCTGTACTCCCATAATTTCTACTAAATGTAGTACCGATTTGCTACCCGTCGTTCATAAAATAGACCATTTGAATGTCTCCCGCATGTACACAATAATAAAATATTCAACACAAAATCTAACGATACACCTTTGATTCCTCGGGCTCAAGAGCGTAAAGGTGCACAACATATTACACAATATATAATATTAGTGGAAGTAACAACGTTGCTGGAACAAGATTGCGAATTCTTGAGCTTGGTATTCTGACTCTCATTCTCACCCATTTCGTTGTTACGGTTGAGGTGAGTATGATGTAAAATGAAAAGACATGCTTTCCTGCTTTGTGCTCCAGCCAGCACTCTCTACTCGCTTTGATAACAAATACCACAGAGTTAAAGTCAGGTGGAAGCATAAAGTCATACAACACCGTGTGCCGTTGCCGTTATCAAATCAAGAATGCATATAGATACGTATACCAATATGATACCGATACATTAAATGCACAAGCTTGCCACAGGAAAGCAAATACACTCTATAAAACAAATTTTCTAACGATCTGTTTGATTATCTGATATTAAGAACACACCACAGAAATGATTGGATTTCTAGATGACCAAGCACTTAACGCTCTGATAGAAATTGTTCATGATGCTATCAAAGTACGATAAATATTCAATGAAATTGCTTTCTTGCTCATGTAACTTACACCATATTATGCGGTCAAGACAAAACATAAGCCATGTACGTACTCACAATTAGTTAAATTGGTTGGCCGGATACATTCATTCAAGTGAAATTAAGGAAAAAATTGTACACCCACCTTTTCTCCGCACTTTAATGATATCTCGAGCACAAACGCATAACAATGAAATATGTTGGAGCTTTGCCGGAATGAAATTCAATGTTACTAATTTTTACAACTAAGGAAGTGAGAAATCTGTTGTAAAATAACTAATTTCACTTTCACTCGCATGACTTTCACTTTTTAGCATTTCTCAAAATACGTTTTCATTGTAGAAAACTAAGTGGCAATTTTTTTTACCACTACTATCGGTACAACTCTTGGTAGCTGAATGTTTTATTTATAAATACTTGACACTGTACCAAATTTGCAATTAAGAAAGTGAATATTTACATCAACAAAGGCACAATGGCCGATGCAATTAGTTGTCCTATTTGGTTTCTGTATCGATTTTTTCATTATGGTTGGTCACTATAAAACACAGTGATTCACCAATCACAGATTAACCTGTGAATGTTCAACAGAGAAAGTACAGAGAAATGTAAAGTCAATGCACAACTATTATAAATGAGAGAACCCATTAAGTGAATGCATATCACGTGTAATTTTTTTTTAGATAGTCCAGCATCCAATCTTTTGAGCCATACTAGAACTTTGAATGTTTTAATCGTAGCACCAAAGAACAGTACCCTTCTTTTCACGCTTATTTAGTAGCGGTCGTATACAAAATTCAGTATTTATTTGCAGTCCCCATGAAAAGAATTTTTCCTCTGTAAGCACAGACAAGAGGCAATGGGAACACTCATCATAACACGATGCAAATTCTTCTGGCGAATGGAAAAATGATAAAAAGTGAGTCCAACTTTCCTGACTCGACTGCCCGATTCTGTTTCCTTTCACCATCTACTAGTAAACATCATTCCTCTCCTATATTTTATTTCAAGAGAAAAATACATACATACCAATAATATACTACCTCTACAAGCAGCAGCAAACTGAAACGAGAGTCAGTCGTTCGGCCTTTTTGGAATGATGTGCAAGCTTGCACATGCGTCTTGCAAACATTTCATATCATCATTCTGCTGCTTCTCATCAACTATTGTGCTGCATTCAGAGCTCATCCTTCATTTCTTTTTTTCTTCAGCTTGTTTTGGTGGTGATAATGGTAGTGCTCTGTGCATGATCTTGATTTTTATTTACAGCAAGTGCCATTAAGACCTGATATTAATTATACAACCATAATATCGTTGTAATGTACACTAGCCAGAGTTATTTTCTCTTTCAACTCGAAAACAACTTTTCTGTCGCTTTTATCTTAAATTAAATCCGTTGAATAATAAAAAGTATGATTTCATTTTGAAGAACATTGGTATATATTTTAAAATATTTCAACAGAACTACAAGAGATTTTTATTAGCAAGTTGGCTAAAAAGTACTACCAAAGAGCCACATGGCACTTACCTATATGGCACTACGTCAACTTCCTCCTGGTACTCAAATGTCTTTTGTTTCTTGAGGAGGCTGCTTCTTGAGGAGTCCATGTAAAACACTTGAGTGCAAAACCATTGAGAAACCAACAGGCTACTTTTATAACATCAAATATCCTCAAAAACAATTTTGGAAAAGGTGTATGGTGTATCGTTATTGTTGTATGCATTCATGGAAAAAGTAGAAAGTTGCTTGCGGCGGTATGCAAGTGGATTTTACCTTTCTACTATTGCAAAAAGCTATGTATATATAGACACGTGATTGTTGACAATAGTAGTAACAGTTTAGTTCATTTCATAGCCTTTATATCAAAAACGTATTTTATTTATGATCATGTACAAAGGGTATACCATCATGGGGTTTTTATTGAAGCACACATGAGTAGAAAATAATATAAATATTGAGTTTTCATTCCATTTCAAACGTTTCCTTAAGCTTTGCTTTTCTTTACCGATTTGCTCGAGTATGCTAGAGGTGAATGAAACTGTTGATTGTGTATAACATTGCTAAACCAAGAAAGATATCTTTGAAACAACAAAAGCTTTGAAAAACCTCAAAAGATGTTCAAGTCAGGAACAATCTCATAATGAACTTTGAGTTGAGTTATTATTATTATTATCATGTTCTTCACTGAACTTTTATTATTAATCCATACCCTTTTTAATAAGAACCTACTTATGTACATACATCTGCATCATTGATACCCATGATGTGCAGTACCTACAACCTACACGCGAAAGCACGAAATTAAATGCTAGGTGAATGTAATAATACACGTTACATATAAAAAAAATACATTCCATTTAGTACATCGTCAGGCTACTTGAAGTTTCTCAGACAAATTTTTAGGTGATTCTTTATATTTGTTTCACAAAAAATATTCATGTTTACACTGGCTCAAGCTAAGAACTCCCATATTCACTGTATGATAAAGGTGTATAACTAAAAGGGATAACACGGTCAAGGGAGCCACTGCCATGAATGCCATAGTTTGATGGAGATGATGATGATGATGACACATAAGATCTTTTGGAAGAGAAAGGGCTGTGAGAGTGTGTATGACTTTTCCCTAGAGGTCCATAAGAAAATCCAGATCCAGAAAGATCACTACGGCCATAAGGCTGAAACCGAGTTGTTTCTAAATGACGCGTATAACCATTAAAACCTTAATGAAAGGAAAGAATTTTATTTAACGTTATTTGAAATCTGCTCTGTTCTGGCTCATTCAGGAGTTTTCGCACACAATGGGGAGTGAATACCTGTATATTGTGAAGCGAGGATATATCATAACTAGAATGTCACGTGTAGTTAATCAAGAAAAGTTACCTTCGTTATGAAAATGATGGGATGGTGGTGGAGAAAGAGGTGAAGGTTGATACGTACCACCACCTCCAATTGTAAAGTCATTATCCTCCAAAGAAGGATTAGATTCTTCATCCTCATAACCTTGGCTTGTCGTATCGCGCATTCTGTACGTATGATCCTCTTCTTTTCCAGGATAATAAACAGGGGTACTCGTGTAACTTCCACTGGTAGCGGACGACGCTAATCCGAATTTAGGCTTTGTATAATCAGAAATCGAGACAGGCGACGGTGGTGGTGGACCAGGAAAGTAGCTACCAACAAAGTTACTAGGATCTGGCGAAATGCTTGATGAGGATGATGTTACGATGGATGGAGACGACTCCGTGTAACCTGGTAAAATGGAGCCACGATACCCTATCAATTTACCGTCATTGTCAGCTACAAGGCCAAAGCTTCCAGAACTGATGGTCCTTCCACCTCTCCCAGCCGCACTTGAACTAATGTCATCAAAGTAGTTATTTAAGGATGTTTGCTGAAGATGAGGGCTCCTTCGGCTAATTTGACTACGACGGTGAGTTAAATAAAAATCTTTTGAAGTAGATGTAGGAGATGAAATCCTTCCAAATTTCGCGTAATCAGATCTTGATGAAGGAGGTGATGTAGACGATGAGTACATTCCCGTTGCCTGTGGTGGAATGAGATCTCGAGCTGGTGACAAATTTTCATCACTGCTGCCACCATTACGACTATTACTGAATTCTGAAGTCACTACACTGGAAGCGCCAATCCCGTACTCTGAACTTCCAGAGAAGTCAAAACCTAAAGTGGAAGTGAAGCCACGCTTTCCGATTTCATTTAGCCTGTGGTCCTTTTTATTGTCAAAGCTATCCACATCAAAGAAGGCTTGTTTCCTCTCCAGTTTTTCCCCAAAACATGACTCTGTAACAAAGCAAGTATGCATGCAGCAAACGTTTATTCAGTATAAAGTTTTCGGAAATATAGAACGATTATATTCACAAACTTGTAAATTACAACCATTTAGTTTAAAAAAATAATGTCCTACCGTTATCTATTGTGCACATTAAAACCAAAATGCAGTACAAATTCCAATCGAGCCAATTATTAGATTTAGCCATGCTGGATAAAATTAGCTGAACAAACATAAAATAATTTGGTTGCACATGAAAGCTTAAATGAGTACGAAAAAAATCGCCGTTGTAAAAACTTTTTTTATTTACATGTTTCGTACATCTTCTTTGAGCTTCTATTTTAAAAATTGTACAGAGTGATCCGTCACAGTCTATAGCAAACAGTAGATTAGGACGCTTCCGGAATTCGTGATTTCTTAAATAGCCATCACTGGGGCGCAGTTACTAAACAAAACTATAAAAAAATGCGTGTACGTAAATGCGTAAGTGGCTATGTGGCAGTAGAGAGATACATATATGAAAGAATTCAAAATCCAACAATCAAATAGGACCATCGCAAAAACCAACTTTCGCCAATTCCCAGCAATAGAATGCATTTAAATAAAATGTAACTAACGCAGTGCACACTGTGCGTTGCACTGTAAATACGCAATGCAGGTTTACGAGCTTGGCTTTGTTCATTGTTCTCAGTTCTTATCAGGCAACATTTCATTGTAGTTTCAAAGTAACTCTGAATGCCGAAACATTATGCATAATGCCAGTAATTGGTGTCACTAGTGTCGATATGCCACACAAAATTTGAAGAACTGCGTAATCATTCTTTGTTGTCCATATGTTTCAACTTTATCAAAAACACTCCACAAAAAGAAAACATAAAGGATTTAAACACCCATTGAGAACGTGTCTGAATGAAATAATGTTTCAGTTCTCAGTGTCATTCAACGTCATAAAAAGTTGCATACCTATATTTGATGCATGATGGTAATGTGGAGCAAATGACAACGAATCAAAGCATCCGATCTTTACAATGGATAAAAGGTTTGTGCAGTAGTAATTACAAAAAAAACGTACCCTTAATGTGTTCTAATCAGTAAGCAGTTGTGTATCATTACCGTGGGGTGGAAAAATACTCAGTTTCGGGTTTCGAATGAGGTGAACGAAATACCTAACATGCACAATGTGTCTACCATTATTATGTAAAAAACATTGAAACTAAATTATTTAATCAGGATTTCACATTTAAGATTAGCAAAATAAATGATTTATCATGACAAAATAGACAGATTTAATAGCGAATCAAGTACACGCTAGTAAAATCGGTGTAATAAGGTGCGCAATAAACCTAATGCCGTAAATAACCAGTTGGTATCTCAGTTTGTAATTTCATGAGAATGAACTACAAGCTAAGAAATAATATCTAATGCGGATATGTAAAGTTTATATTTTTCCTAAATTCGCAAGAATTTTCTTTTAAAAAAACTATGCATTTATGTCATTTTGGTATTTTTATGATGAAGCTTACTACTACTGGCAGAACCAAAAAGAGAACAGTTACTACATGCTTATGAAAGAAGCATCCGGTGCTAGTAGAAGTACAAATTTTCGTAAACCTGTAATAGGTAACAGCATATACTTACTGCTTCTCTGTACTCTGCTCTGCAGCCGTTTGTAGTTCAACTGCATTTGCAATGCAGCAATTTGCACCTACCTACATAATATTTGCAATGCCATGTGTAACGGTTGAGTCATCAGTCAGTCACCACTTAAATCATTAAATTATCAGTACGTAATCGTCAAGTACATTAGTACACACTCATTACACGACGAACTAAAAAATTGATTCATAATAATTATTATATACGATATAAATGTTTGTAATAATATGATTGAAAGGAACGGTTTGAGAGGTCAATTTTGATAATTAATTTTACTTCTAGCTTTCAATAATCAATTACAAGAAATATTTAAGATAAGGCAAGAAATATTCCTTTTGTTTCATGTATTGTTTAAAAACTGGATAATTAAAATCCTACAATAGGGAATTTTGCTGTTCGACTCGAAGCTCGGAAATACCGACTTTGAACCACAATACTGGTGTTGGTGATATACATACCCTACCGACATTTGACTTCTAATGATTTTTCCGTGATGATGTAGTATGGGATTCGGATGCATTGAAATATTTTAAACACACAAGTACACAAAAATTAACACTTAATTTTCGGCAAAATGTGCTGAAAATCCACAGAGATATAATGATCCCCATGTTCTATGCATGCACCTGCTTAAAAAAATTGAAGAGATTTGGAGAGTGATTACCTCATATTTTTGTATTGACAGATTTTTTTGGAATATTTATACGTACACAATGCACACTGAAGATTCCAGGTTACAGCTTCTTTCCAAGTTATTTGGAATCGGAATGGAATGGGCAAACCGATACAATTTTTTGAATCTCTCGATTTTCAGAGATAAGTTCAGTTCAGTTCACTTGCATAAAAATACACGCTATGAATATTGCAAATAACAACAATTATTTTTTTACCTATGACCTTCATAAATAAATTATGCAAAGTTATGGTTTGAAACAATGCATAGCTTAAAATCATTATTGAACTTGACTTGACCCAGGCTGCCGCTTATGCAGGTCAATTTTGTATTGATTTCGCTTGAAAAAAATCCCAGATCAATTTTTGCTGCTGCTACGCTTTATTAGTTATAAAATTTTATTTATAGTCTTTCACCAGGGATTGAATCATCGTCTCTCCCATCTCATTGGTCTCTCCCTGGGGCCTTTATTACCAACCATCTTCATTTCTCATTATCATTCTTCATTTAGTTTCCCATGTATTTTTCCCATTTAAATTTTTGTAAATTGCTTGGTAACATTTTTAAAGAAATACATGGGAAAATTTTACGAAGAATGATATTGAGAAATGAAGACGGTAGGTAATAAGGGTCCCTGAATAGCAATTGGCAATTATTATATAGCATACAAAAGAGACTAGAAATTAGAAACTTGGGATGTAGAAACGTATTTACAGGACTATTGATTGCTATATGTTGTAAATGAATCTGACTTATTTTGCAATTGACCCCACACTCCAGCCCAATAGCAAAATACCGAGTCGGTATCAGTATCACTGAATATCAGAAACAATGCAGTAAATTGAATCTCACAGTTCCCCTGTTGTTATTGTGTGATCGCACCAAAAACTAAATCTTTATTCTCCAAGTCATCTTCTATAGAATGATTCAATAACATCATCGTAGATGATCTTTTCACTTTGTGTCTACATTTTCTACATGTGTGTGTATCTTCCTCCCTGTCATATAACTGGACTTAAATAATTAAAAAGAATTACGTCACGTTTATATTTTTATGATTTATTCGGAACGTACAAATGAATACAAAGAAACGGTGTATTCAGGTTAAATTAACGGTTAATGGTAAGAGCAGCGAGCAGTCGTTTTTGTGTTGGTGTTGAATTTGGAACTTTATGTCAGCTGATCTAAATAAATAAGAACAATAACTATTATTGAAGAGGATTGAGGTTGAAAAGTTAGTTAGTAGCAAAGAAATTTTCAGTGTCAAGTATCATCAGATTAATTTTTCACTGCCGTTTTTAGCTTAAAAATATCAGGGAGTTTGATCATTTGAAGTTTGACATACATAGCAAGCAAAGTCATTCAGCTGAGGGCTGAAATAAATATTCAAGATGGTTTTGGAAAGTACTATGATATGGTGAGCGGAATATTTTTTCACGTGCATTTAGTTATTTACAATAATCTACACATTACCTCATATTAATTTAATTCATGTTATTAACAGTGTTGATGACAGCGACTTTATGCGCAATGGAGACTTTACACCAACTAGAATGGCTGCCATGCAAGATGCTGTCAATATTGTGTGCTTATCAAAAACAAGATCGAATCCTGAAAATAATGTTGGTCTTTTGACCATGGCAAGGTAAATGCATATTAGAAACAGCGAAAAACTTGTAATATTTTTACACAAGCACAACCCTAGCAAGTTACACTATTTGTTAGGGTTGTGCTTGTGTGCATATTTGAATTTGTATTCTTTGCTCATTGCAGTTATCTTAAACTCTTTTAAATTTTATTTTAACAGCTCCGAAGTACTGACAACTTTAACTACCGACGTGAATAAGCTGATGTCGAAATTGTTAGCGGTTCAACCCCAGGGAGAAGTAAAGCTGATGTCCGGACTACGGGTTGCCCATTTGGCCTTAAAGCATCGTCAGGTATTTATATGCCATGTATCTGATTTAATTTTTGATAACGATTAAAGGTTTAATCACATAAATCTTTAACGTGAATACATTGCGCGTTAAAGCAAACAATCCAGCTACTGTGTCTGAAGAAGGTTAGTTGAACTAAATACTCGAAAAAAATTGAGAAAGTGATAATAATCTTTTTTTAACAGAAATGAGTGTAAACTTGACACATTCTGACCCCTCTACCATGACTAGTCAAATCTAGCAAATTTACTGACTGTATTAAAACAAATTAATAAGTTGGTGCATGATTTTCAGGGCAGTACGTAGAGTAGAGTCTTAACAAAGCTATACTAGAGCTATGATTTACTGTAGTTTGAGTGGGAGACAAACCAGTTTTGCCATAAAGTCCTGTTTATGATCAGACTATGAACAAGCAATTCCAGTAGTTATGTTGCAGTCACAGAAAACAAAATAATAGTGAACACTCACAATCCAGATCAAATTTTGGCGTATATTTTTATGAAAGAGTGCATCGCTAAAAATTACACATTAAATCTCAGTAGTCTGCTGTTCGAGAATTAATTTTGGGTTGCTGAGTTGATACTGAGACAGATTTTCTCAGACGTAGGCATCGATTGACTTGATTGGGCGCTCAGTTGCTCGAGTGAAAATTGAGTTGTTCGGCATTCAATCTTTGAGGATGGGTTATAGACTGAATAGTTTGAGTCGTTTAGTTTAAACTGTTTGAGACTGTTTTCAAAATTTTTATCATTTTCAACGAAAGCTAATACATAACCAGGCAATGGTCATTCATCATAATATTATTTATAACTAAAATGTAATTTTTTTAGCGGCAACCACCGAAGAGCAGATGTTGGAGCAGGCTTTGGCCATGTCAATGGGTGCTGGAGGTTCTGGTGGCACTCGGTCTGGAGGAAGAACTGAACCCGATTTTAACAATATGACGGAGGAGGAGCAAATTGCATATGCCATGCAGATGTCAATGGCAGACAGTGGAAGTAAGATTTGTTTTTTTGCAATTGCGAATTATGTACTCGAACCTTTATTCCATGCTAAAATATTTCTACTAACCAATATTATTTGCTGTTTTATAGTGGCTCAAACACCGGTAAAGGCTGAAGTCAAGGAGGAGCAAATGGAGGTTGATGAACCGTCCCCTGCAGAACAAGATCCTGAATATTTAAAGCAGGCCTTGGAGGCAATGGATGCTGGTTCTTCAGCGGATGGAACCTCTGATAATCCCGATGACGCCAATAAGAAAACGGATGGCAAAAGTGGATTAAAAAAGAAATAACTTATATCAAAATGTATCTATCTACTCTCACCAGTTTGTAAAATTATTATAGGTATAATTATCTACCAACTTAACAGTGTAAATGTACATGAATTTTGTAAGAAGCGCAAAGAAACTTTAATGGATTGTTTGGTAATATGGGGCTAAAGTTTATAAAAATCAGAATAAAATATGGATTACGGAAGTACTCCACTCCGAAACGTTAGTATAACATTTCATTCAAAGTGCAAGGTAATGACACTGCATTGACACAGAGGAAAAAATTTATTAGTTATGACCACAATTTGTCGTTTATTGACGAAGTATGTCCCAAATGGTTAACAGGGAGGCAAAATTTGTGTCAGAAGTGGGATTCGAACCCACGCCAGGTTTCCCTGAATAGCACCTGAAGCTACCGCCTTAGACCACTCGGCCATCCTGACAACTTAAGGTTTAACCGTCGACAAACTCTGGGCTGTGTGGCCGATTTTTCTTGGCATATATTTCAGCTGCAGTCGGCGAAGCGTCTAGTAAAAGTGCACTTCAGCATATTACCATCAAGTTGTTTGTTTTGCTTTTTTTCCCCGGGAATCCGCAGCAAGAGGGCTTATTAGTTTGTTTGTAAACTAAATTGCAACCTACGACTAAATCCATGGTCAGGTGCATTATTAGCTACAGGTTGTTGTTATATTTCCGTCACGGAAATTCCGTGTTTTCGTTTTTAATTAAGAAATTATGATTGTGTTAACCTTTTGTTAGTCATATAAATTTTAATCACGGAATATAACAATATATACACGTGATAAATCACATTTCAATTGACTAGTGATTAGTATTGACTTTTGACACATAGTGTAATGTAAGTGTTCTTGAAGATCGAGTTGTGTTTGTAGAAAATGATATTATTTTGGACTATTAGTTGGAGGAATCAATCAACTACGTGAGTAGCTTGTACATCAAGAAGTTGCAATTTCAAAAATACTGATGTATTTAAAGAGCAGCAGTAAACGTGCAAATGGCAAAGAACTATAATTTTTGAGTTTGTTCATGAAGCTAAGCTCATAGTTTGTAGTTCAAGTAGTGTGAGTGAAAAATTAAGATGGAACACTCGGGGATCTCAAAATTCACTAGACTACTTCCCTTATCGATCCGTAAGGATGCTGGGACTAATGTGTTTCATCAGAATTATGGATCAGTCTCTTCTGGAGACAGGGCGTTTACTCGGGATCCTGGTAGCGCGAGTCAGAACTTTTTCAACGATCCGTTTGAAAGTAATGGTGAAAATTTGTCGTCTCCGCCTTCCAGGGGTAGTACAGAACAAAAGGAAGTAGTACGTGTGACTGTTACATATCCATCACCAGCAGTTGGAGCGTTGAATCCTCACAAAGAAATATCATTACGCATCACTAATGATGAAAATCCTACGTTTTTTTACCACCTACGGATTTCCGAGACAGATTACCCTACAATTAAAAGTCAACAGGGCCTTTTGGTTGATTTTTATGGATTTCCTAATCAACTTATCACCTTGTTGGAAAAATGCGACCCGAGCATTCTTTGTGATGGAGAGGATAGCAGTAGAAGTCCTATTAGCAGTGGCCCAAAGTTTATCATGGTTATGAAAGTGGGGATGACTTCAGGTAAAAATGATGATGGCACTGCACGTGTACTTGAGAAAATTTTCTGCTTATGTAGCAACAACAATGCAATGCAATGTTTAGGTTTGTTAACTTATCTATGTAATTTGTCTTGTCTAGTTTTGGACATTGTTGAATCAAATCCTTTCAAGTATCTTTGTCATCTCTCGTTGCAAATTAATCCGGGGACTGATACAGAAATTAAGAAATATCTTGCTGATGTAACAAGTCACATGAAAAAGGAAAAGACCTTATTGGAAGAGAAATTAAATCACATGTCGTCTGCTTCTGAAGGAGAAATATTAAATTTGAAAAAGATATTGAGCCGGAAAGAGGAAGAAGTACGACAAATGAGGGAAGAACTTCACTCTCAGGCTAGCTCATTATCCAGTAAACATTTTCAGGACATGACGGTAGAGAAAGAAAAGTTGTTAAAAATGCAGTCAGAACTGGCTTCTAAATTTGAAACAGAACGTCAGGAAATTGACCGTCGGCATTCACAGGTAAAGTAAAGGCAGTTTATGGATAAATGTTATAAACATATTTAGTTCTGTATTTATCGTACACGTTATAGTTAAGTTCCTGTTCTATATTATTATTTCAGACCATTGGTAACCTGGAAAGTAGAATTGCTTCTTTGGAATCCGAAAATCGGGATCTTCTTCAAACAAAATTTAAAAATGAAACATCACTTCAAAACTCCCAAGCAAAAATAAAAAATTCAGAGGCTGACCTTAAATTACTTCAACAGGAACTAACTTTGGCTCGAAAACAAAACGAAAAGTTGGACAGAGATTATCATGAGAAACAAAAGATGGTTAATTCTATGCAAAACAGATTAGCAGTACTGGAAACAGACTTGAAGGAAAAGCAAAATACTTTGCAAAGGCAACAGGACTACATTACGCAAATTTCCGAGCAAAAAAAGTTTTTAGAGGATCATGCCACCAATATGGTCAGAGAAGTGGACAAGTTAAAAAATATAAACAAAAATACTGCCTCTGAGCTAATTAAAGCGAACGAAATCATCAGAAAACAGCAAGATGATATTAGAAGTCTGCACACAAAAACAAAACTGCAGGTATTTACGTTTATCCTTTTGCTGACAAGACAAAGACAATGTACTTTTAGTACTGCACAGTTTGATTGTTGTTTTTCAATGTTGTTTTGCCATTGCCATTGTCAAGTTTGTCAATATGTTTTTTTATTTCCTCTTTTTAGAATCAAATCGCTCTCGAACAAGAACGAAGAATGGCAGATCAGGATAAGCAAGTAAAGCAGCTGGAGGAAACTATAATAAAATTAACAAGCACAATTACTACTCTAAAAGATAGTGATGCTCAAGCAAAAAAAGAGCTTGAAGAATCAACAGAAAAAATTGAAGCGTTGGAAAATACCATTAAATCCAATGAAAATATGATTTCTTGGTTAAACAAGCAACTGAATGAGTTTCAAGGACTTGGGAAACTAAACAAGTTTCGACAAAATTTAACTACAGGCACTCTAGGCCCAACGACTGCTGCTGCTGCTCACCAGGGTCGGTCTGCACTCCATGAGTCCATCGGACAGGTAGACAGTTCCACTGCAGCACATCATGGTTCTATTAGAGGAGGTCGACTATTCTCTTCAAATGTACAAAATACTATTCCAAATGAATCACCTTCGTGGATGAACATTTATCAAAGCACTTCAACACCTCTAGACAGTGATATAACATCTCGATTTGAACGGATTGCGGCTAGTAACAATAACTATAATGTTGGCCGTTCTCGCTTAGATGCTATTTCAGACAGGAATCATGAACAAAATGGCGATGATAATAATGGTGACCTCCACTATAATGGTGAAGAAAACAGAAACCCATCATCCAGCAGTAATCCAAAAAGGACAGAGAAAGCAACGATGGCGGCAAAACCCACTGCTAATGGCAAACCTCCGACATGGGTCAAACCTCGAAGTGGAAAGGTAACGTTGGAAGTTACGGCGCCTAACAGGACTAATCATATTTGGCGTAACAACTAGTAGTAAGTGACAGTCAATTAGTTCATAATGGGCTCCTCCCCACCAGCGGTGCAATTTTGTACGCATACAAATCAATGCAAAAATTGTTCATATCTTACTTTCTTTCGTTTTCTGTAGTTGAAATAAGAATTTTATTCTGCAACTGCAGAAATGTCTATGAAGAGTAATTCATAATATTTCAGCGTCTCAATGTAAAACTGATAGTATACTCTTTTCCATGTTCATAAAACGTTAGAAGAAGTTCTAATTACAAGTATCTTGCATGTTTCAAATACTATATTACATAAATAAGTATATCGCTTGAAGTAAGAAAGTAGCAATGTTGTTTTATGCTGTTAATATGTACAGTGGTAATTGTGTATTCATAATAATTATAATTATGTATCTTTAATAACAAAATATTAAAATACTGCATACAGGTAATTACATTTGTAAAAACATTATTTTCGTTATATGTTTATATTTTGTACATTTCAAACGCGTTGTACGGAAATAAAATCAAGTTGTTGGAACGTATAAAATAGTACGGACGGAGGCACAGGCAAGGCAATTAATATTTTATTAATGCACATTATATAATGCTGCTGCATATGCTTTGCATGAGGAAGAGAGAGACTTTTTTCCCCCAAAAGCTTGGTGATTTAAAACAACTTTTCTATTCGAATTACATTACTTGTTCTGATTCAAGTGTCAGTCAGTATATAAATATTGAGATATTGATGATTATTACCGTTATTTTCTGCTTGAAAAATGAAAATCTTTTCTATTCGAATTACATTACTTGTTCTGATTCAAGTGTCAGTCAGTATATAAATATTGAGATATTGATGATTATTACCGTTATTTTCTGCTTGAAAAATGAAAGTTAAAGCCTCTTTCCGTTGGATCCCTTGCTTGAATCCCTCGAAACAATTGGATTCTCATACATACATGTACATACATATAAGTAACTACTCTTTTGTCTTTACTACGTGTGTTGGGTTATTCTGCTGCTTCACTTCACCCCACTTTGATCAGCAGTTTATAGTAACTTGTTTTACAGTTAAAGTTTACGTAAGGGATGAAATTTAACTGTACAAACTTCGAACTCCACTGTTAATTGAAGCATTAACAGTGGAGGTTTATGTTACATGCTTTCAAGTTGTAGGCGTAATTGATTGTCCCATCCCATCCTATACTTTAGAGGCATAATGTCTGTCACCCTATGTGAGTTTTCTGTGTAAGGTATGTATAATGTACATGATTTTTGCTAACAATTGTACATATTGTGCAAGAAAGCTATTGTTTCTCCCGTATACGGCGTCGTAAAATTGAAACTAGAATACATTTGCATTTCCATTCATTCACATCAACAAAAAATTTAGCATCTCCCCTTTTCTTCGTTCTCTTTTCCATGCATTTATATATACAATATATATATTCTCTTCTGACTATTTATAACTTGATGTGACAATCATATCATACTTTATATTCGTTACATCATGATCATGACAATCTTTCATTAATAAAAATTTATCCCTAATAAAAAATATTTGCCTTTTGATGATTTAATCAGTTTAATCTCGGCAAATATGCCAATGTCTTTTAAGAGTGTTCTATACGGACGTGTTTCTCAATCATTTTGCAGGAATAGTTCTGAGAACTCATTATTATATGAGGAAAATACAATTAATATCAACATTATATTACACTAACAGTAAAAAAGCAACAGAAAACAACACGAGTTTCCCTTCGCTTGGGCCACAGATACGTAAAAAGAGGCAGCTTGAGGTAATATGATGCACCTTTTTGTACGCATGTCCACATCCACCTGTGTCCTTTCATGTAGTCGAAAAGCAGTATTCCTTGTTGCAGCATTGTGTTGTAGGTTGGTTTAGTGGCTAGTTGTCAAATATGTGTTAAAAGTGTGTGGGCGAGAAATTGTAAACAGAAACACACTAACCTGAGCAGTGAGCATGCATGTATGCATAGGAAGAAAGGATAATGAAAAGAAAAGTGTTATGGAATATTGTTCAGCGATGCACCTTTAAAACTTCAGTAGTGCTGTATCAATATAGAGTAGAAATGATTATAATAATAATAATATGAAATGAGTGAATGCTACAAGGGTTTTGTGTGCGTATATAACGCGTTAACTACTAGTACTTACACGCGTCTTTTCGCTTCCCCAAGTTATGNCACCTTTAAAACTTCAGTAGTGCTGCATCAATATAGAGTAGAAATGATTATAATAATAATAATATGAAATGAGTGAATGCTACAAGGGTTTTGTGTGCGTATATAACGCGTTAACTACTAGTACTTACACGCGTCTTTTCGCTTCCCCAAGTTATGAAGATTTGTTGAGGATTACCTATATACGGTTACAACAGTTGTATGCATAACCAAAATGTAGGCAAAGAGATTCATTCCCATATTGATAAAAATGTAATAAATTGCATGTCCTCGTCCTGCTTCTCAACTGTAAAAAGAGAGTGGGGAGATGAGAAGAGTATGAGTGTGCCCAGGCATAAAATTCCTCCCAAATTCGTCGGACTATGAGTATTCTTTTTGACTCTGGCGAGTTGGGAGAGTAGAAAACATCGGATGAAAATATTATAGACAAGACATTTCGTTATGAAATAAGCTGTTGTGAAGTGCAGATTTTGCTAATGGAAAACGGGCATTCACGGACACCGAAGGCCGAAAGGCATCATCATCTAGCACACAAACCCAGTTCTAGGTTATCTACACCTTTTGACAGTGTCTGGGAAGTATTTAATTTTTCCTGTTTTATTGGTAAGTTCTTGCAAAACACGAACATCAATCATTTACGGGTTTTTTAGTGCGTACGTACATATACCGATAATATGACATCCTCTGCCTAGTAAATATTTTTGTTGCTTTTAACGAAATTGGAACCAGGGATGCATGTGAGAAAAGGATTTTGTTTAGAAGATATTTTGCAAAAAACATCTAGAGTTAAGTTAGTTTGGGTTACATGTCTGCAGAATTTTTATAATTTATTAAGTTTTTAAAGTTAAAACATACTTTTTGCCACTTCACACTTTTTTGTTCAAAGTTGTAAAGCAAGCTCAAATGCCATAATTAGCTGATAATAATAGCACATGGCTTTCTTTTATGCAGAGTGTATTGTGTATCCGTCAAATATTCTGTGGTTTAATTATAATTGCAAACAAATGTTATTTGGTAAGCTCTGTAACATTACCTATATAATAATCGTATCGCTACAATGGAATAATATGCAAGTTATAAGACTTTAAGAGTTACTCTAATGCAGCATAACATAATCATAATGAACATAGAACATCGTCACTAAAACAATATGTGTTGTAAATATAAAAAAAAATTTAAGTACAAAGTTCTACATGGAGCTCATCATCATCTGCAATGTAACATAACAAACGTAATGACAATAGTATTCATAATCACCCTTCAACTGCTCACAGTTCTTTTAAGTTTTAGTGAAAGACTGTCTGCTTAGTTTGCAGTAGTTTTGTAGGAAGAACGCTAAAAATAAAGAATGTTATACATAGATGCAAAAGGATTTCGAGGACTTCATTCATACGAGTTGCAAGTATATCTACATGCATGTACTACTGCACAATGCTGCTGCTCTCTGGAAAATAAATGTTAGGCACGCATGTTCTGTACACAATAATAATATAGAAATTTTCTCTGCAAATCTCGCTAAACGAGACTCGTTCTGTGTATTCATCTCATC